>JACEVL010000263.1:3648962-3696462 GCA_020284085.1 Aporrectodea caliginosa | reverse complement strand
AGCTGAATGCACCCATGCTTCAAAGGCTTTCAAAGCTCTGAGCAAATTGTGAAACAGCGTGTTAATACGCACAATTTTGCTTATAGCCTTAATTATTGTAACTAAGTAGTAACTAAAATTAACTAAAATAAAAATCCATTAACTATAACTATAACTATAACTAAAAAATAATACTAACTATAACTATAACTATAACTAAAATAAAAACCATTAACTATAACTGTAACTATAACTAAAATAAAATCTGTAAGGAGAATCACACTGACGCGATGCACCCCGTAGCTGAAAGTACTTTGACGAACTCTGGTTTGCTTAGCTATAAATGGACATTTTATATGTGCCAAGACGGCGAGGCACGGTTTACTAGTGGATGAAATTTGAGGGCTTGTTGTCGGATGGTTCTTTGCCAGTAAAAATATTAATCCTTATGATGAAGAGAACATGTCAATTGAATCACAGGAGTTCGATAGTGGGTGTAATAATTAAGTAATGGTGAAAATTTGCGGGTAAAATATTTTGCGGTCAAAATCCGGCTTTTTCACCGATCGAAATAAAACCGCTGTCAAAATCCGGCTTTTTCACCGGTCGAAATGAAACCATGGAAGAACGGTAAGACATGGACGAAACCATACTGAAGACCTATATATGCGCAAACGTTGATTCAGACCGACACAACCAGGTATAGGTATAGATAATGCCTTGTTAACAGTTGATTCATTTTTATAGCCTACTGTATGTCCGCCTCGAAAACCTGAAAAATGTAGATAGAAGTTCGGCTTACTACGTTTCTAGACGTTGTAAAAGTTGATTCAGTTTTGTTCAAGTTGCGGCTGTGTCAACTTGATTTTCTTCTCATAAACAAATATTTGATGATGATAATGATGATGATAATGATGATGATGATGATGATGATGATGATGATGATGATGATGATGATGATGATGATGATGATGATGATGATGATGATGATGATGATGATGATGATGATGATGATGATGATGATGATGATGATGATGATGATGATGATGATGATGATGATGATGATGATGATGATGATGATGATGATGATGATGATGATGATGATGATGATGATGATGAGTTTGCGCGACGGTCTGCACCCACGCAGATAGCGACAGAATAGGGTGTTTTTGTGAAGGAGGGTTACGCCAGCAATATTCCTTGTCTGGCTTCAGACGACGTAACGATAAAACTGGTGTGAAAAATGTTCCAATGTGGATGGCGAGATTCCACAACCATGACGTGTCAGATAAAAGAAAGATTGAAACAAACGGACAAAGAAAACAACGTATACGGCTATGTACAGTTCTGAACCGAATTACGCAAGTCAGAAGGAATCGCAGGGTCAATATAGACTTCATATCGAGGCTACCTTTTATGCCAACAAACACACCCGCACACACGCGCGCACACACACACAAGAGAAGTAACTGCTGCATAAATCAGTATCAATAAAGCTATGCGTGAACATCGAAAGTAATTTAGAGAAGAGTTTATCTATCAGAGTTCCATGGTGATCGTAACTAACCATTCTTAGCAATGTCTAATAACTGCGTTGGCAGATAACGACCAACATAGAATTCCAGAGTAGCCTACGGGTATCAGAATACAATGAAATGCTGCAAGGGACTTTTGATAATAGCAAGATCCGTTGCCCGACAAACGTTTGTGTACAGTCGAAAGACGCAGAATCTTGTCACAGAATTTCACTGTTCGATGAAGAATTAAGAGAACGATTCGTGTCTGAGATGAGCGGCAGTAATTCCAACGTTACGTGATGTTGAATGGTGATAAAGAGAAAGAAAAGAAGACAATCAACAAAGAAACAGCTATTGCAGGTAGTAGAACGAACTGAGAAAAACAACATTCTTCAGAGCATTGTCCAGTCGTCGACCGAGACTGAAGACATCCTGCACTGGATGAATGGTCCAGTTCACTTGCTGAACACAACATACAACCAGCACAGGTTCAAAAACACATTATAATCGCAGTAGTGATCATTCATCACCGCGTTCATCCAACCCGCATTTGATCGAGTCTTCAAAACGGGATAAAAGCAAGCAAGCTGGCACATGTCGAGAATATTCATCATGATAAAGTTGAAGATATATTTCACAATATGAAAAATATTATATATGGTCTAAAAATCTCCCAAAACGCGCATGTCAAAATATATCCTAAGGCCTACAATTTGTTATTATAAAGACTTCGCCTATTAGAAATAAGAGATGTTTAAAAAATCCTTTGGCTTGGCTGAATAAAATTTTGAATTGCAAATCTATAGTACCCGAAAGTTTTCAAAAACTATTAAAAATTATTCCTAGGCTTAACAATATTACAACAATCGTTCTTGTATTTCCGTTAAAAATTTAAAAAAAACTCTAAGATCCCCAGGTGATTTTGAAATAAACATCTGCTGCTTAAATTGATGGGAATATTCTCTACCTGAAGTAAAACTTGGCTATATAAACTGTTGCTTGGTAGAATTTTAGAAGGCCTACATACTGCTAGAGGTAGAGTTTAGTTCGTTTGCTTAGAATTCTGAAATAAATATCTACTGTTTAGACTTTAAACTATAAGGTAGTTTGTAAATTATGCTACACGTTTGAGCATTTCTGTGGCGTATATAGACAAACTTGGTTGTATAGAAATCGATTCACAGCATATGAGTGGGCCTTAATGTGATTAAATGTAGTAGCCTATTTGCATGCATGGTTTGACTCGGACAGAAAAGACAGTTTGTAAGTTTCTATACATTTTCAGGGTGCGCTATAGTATAATGGTTACCATGTTGGACTGCCAACTGAGAGGTCGAGTGTTCAAATCCCCGCCAGGGCTGCTCCACCTGCGTTCCCTTGCTTCAGCGATAATGAGTTCATTGACCGCATACTCCCAGTGGAAAGATGAGACGGCGACTGGCCATCCGCCTTTGTATGTCGAGACTATAAGAAGCATGAAGCAGCCATTTATATGTAAGGTCTTTGGCCGAGACTAAGAAGATGAAGTAGCTAACACTTCATATCCATGTATTGTGATGAGCAAAATACTTTTTCAAAAGTATTTTGCAAAATACATTTGAAAATACGGTGACCCGTCAAAATAGCCCCGTCAAAATAGCCCCGTCAAAACAGCCCCGTCAAAATCGCCCAGCGTCAAAATAGCCCCGTCAAAATAGCCCCGTCAAAACAGCCCCGTCTTAAACGACTACGACAGAAAACAATGTGAAAATGTTTTCCATAAGATTTATTCATTTATAAGAAGATACTAATAAAAGATGCTACTATGAAAAAGAGACTACAAGCATGGAATGTTAAATGTTTTTCTACGAAACGCGAACAAAAGTTTCTAGGTATTAGGTAATAATTGTGACCATCTAAAATGAAAGTCAATGTCGATGTCTTAAGCAAGAGCCTAGATACTAAGATTATGCGCTATAATAGCGCGAAGGTATTCCAGAATTGCAGTAGCGCCATAATTAAAATTATAAGTGGCCAATCTCAGTGCTTGGTTCCCGTTCTTTGAGTCGTTATTTACTCACTTTTTTCTTTCGGCTTAGCGTTTGCAAATTATTTCTTGGAAGTTGGTGTTCCCTATTAACAGAGCTTGACTCGTGGATAACGCTAACTAACGTGTGTCAAAACTCAACAGCGCTAATTCATGCCTAAAAGTTGTTAATCAACGTCTTAGAAGCTTCAGAGTATCTACCTTTAGAGCGTCTTATCTTCATTCAGATACCCCGTCGATGTACTCGCTTGATCGTACCAATAATTATTAGTGATCCGATTTCCAATTAACAAATTAATTTGTATTTAGTCAGTATGTGTCAGAACCACCTCTTTGAAGTATTGGTTCTACTTTTGTTGAAATCAAAACATTTCTGGTAACATTCAACTTATTAGCCGTTGTGGAACTGCTTGCCTTTGGCGTATTTATGGGGCTATTTTGACGGGGCTGTTTTGACGGGGCTATTTTGACGCTGGGCGATTTTGATGGGGCTGTTTTGACGGGGCTATTTTGACGGGGCTATTTTGACGGGGTGCCGAAAATACTTATGAAAATAGTATTTTGGAAATACTTTTGAAAATAGCTCTTCAAAATACTTATGAGAAATCATCGTTTTGTACCTCTATTGCTTCGCGCTAGTGAGTAACCTACATTTATATTGCATTCGTGTACTTGACAAAGATTTAGAGGCATAAAGTCCCATGGAAGGGTTGCACGAGGTTTCGGTTTGTTTCAAATTCAATAATGGAACAAAAGTATGAAAAATATTTACCTTTAAATAAAATTGTACTACTCATTATTGGTTTAGTAATCTATTACCGATTAAGATAGAAGCTTACAGATTAGTAATTATTGCTGACAAAATAGTTTATAGAATTTTATGGTCTAAATTGTTGCTGCATTTTTACAGCATTAACATCCACAACAATTTTATCACTGTATGTTGCTTGTCTGCTATAGGTCTGCATGAAATTTGAGCATGTCGACTTCATGGGTGATGTGGTTTTGCGCGGCTGCGTCTTTGCTCATGGGCACGGAGGCAGTTGACATCAGCTCTTTTCCACCAGCACCACGACCATCAACACCAATTTCGTCTACTGTGAAAATTGGTAAGAACTTTGTCACATGCAGGCTGAATAAATCTCTGCATCACATTTATTTTATCTCGTAATCGTAATGTCCAAACTTCTAAAGCGCCACTCGAAAGTCAAGCGCAAGGCTCCAGATTATTCAAGACCGCTGCGTCTAGTCAGAAAGGTTGTCCGAGAAAGTAGTCCGGAGGAGGTCTGAGTCCGGTTGTAGCCTACTATCTGGATTGCTATCTTCATCGTCACCAATTTAGCTGATGTCATCTTCACTTTGTTGTCATCAAAGTTAATGAACTGTAAAAGCCATGATTGATTAACTTATATTGGAATATAGTCCTAGCCTGCTTCTAGACGCCTATAAAACTCAATTCATTTAGCAATAGGTGGTAGTAGACGGCTGGCGAGCGTTGACCGGTGCTTGGTGGCGGAAACATTTCCGCATGTCACCTTCTTGGATTCAGTCCGAGACTTAGGGTAGCTCTAGATCAGGAACTTAGTTTTACTCAGGACATAAACCAGTTTAGCCGTCGCTGCTTTTATCAGCTACGTGACTACGTCAATGACAGGCTATTGCGCGCTCCTAGTCCCATCACTCTGCTGCGATCCTTATCCATGCTTTTGTTACTAGCAGATTGGATCACTGCTGTTCGATCCTGGTAGGTCTGCCTCTTGGACTAAAACGGCACCTTGACCGAGGTCTCCGTTCAGCTGCTCGTCTAATGGATGCATTCCTAAATAAGCTTCTGTTTCTATATAATATATGCGGGATGTTTTGAGGTGGCTCCCAGTTCCCTCAACGTATCTCTAAAAGGGTTGGTATACTGGTCTGGCCGTGCCTCCTTCGCTGTGGCCCGGCCTACCTGCGTGACCTTTGTCGTCCAGTCTCTGATACAGCTGGCCGTCGAGCCCTCCGATCTTCTGCTACGGAGAACTCTAATTACCTCGGGCTCGCTCCTCAAGTAGGCAGCTCGGGGCCTAGCAAGAATTTTGCATCTTAGTTAGTTAACAACTTCCTTCTGTATCTGTGTTTCTTTTTGTTGTGAGATGCCCGTAAGTCGCGAAATATAATATAAAAGATTTACCGATAATGGGGGATCTCGGACATAGGCCACCGTTGCTCATTTCCCTATAGCGGTACGGCGGGGACAAAGAAAGCTTGATCCCTAGGGTTAAATGTCCTTCAATGGCTAAATAATAATAATAATAATAATAATAATAATAATAATAATAATAATAATAATAATAATAATAATAATAATAACATCTTCCTTTCTCCGGATAATAGTTTTGAAAGCCTGAGGGATTAGTACTACCTCGGGTTAAAAAAAAAAATAATAATAATCTTCGTTTTAATATTTTCAAACTGACAATTACGCAGTATGATTACAATTCAGTATGATCACAAGTTACTACAGGAGTCGAATAATAACTGTATGCGGCAGCCACACGTCCTACATCTCTTTTCACCAACCGCCATCTCGCGAATGTTAGGCTGAGTGGGACATTTGGGAGGGTTGCGGTAAGCGATCTCGCTTCCTACTGCTCTTCACGCCAGTGATGCAGCATCACTGATGCTACCACTACTCAATGGACCCCGATGCATTGATTAAGTTGCATTAACCTTGATTAATAACGCAATGGAATTTTTACATTGCGTTTTACATTTGCTTTCTTCCGTTTTAGAGATACTAGAAAATCCGACAGATCAGAATCACCTTTTCAGCCATAAGCATTGGAGATACCCACCGAAAGATGGATGGTCCAGTTCACTTGCTGAACACAACATACAAAACATACAACCAGCACAGGTTCAAAAACACATTATAATCGCAGTAGTGATCATTTTAATCACCATGGTCAGCGTCGACGTCATAGTTGTCTCGTTATGGTCATCATCATAATAATATTATGATGATGACAACATTATTTACTATGATTATTATTATTTTTATTATTATTATTATTATTATTATTATTTTATTTATTTTTTTTAACCCGAAGTATCAATGATCCCTCAGGATTTGGAAAAAACTAATTTAGGAGCAGGGGACAGTGTCTGGAAAATTATTATTATTATTATTATTATTATTATTATTCATCATCATCATCTGCAACAGCAGCAATAAGGGATATCGTGGTGGATGCTAAACTTTGTTTTACTGGTTATTGAATTTCAAACGGTAACCATCCTCCACCAACGTTGCCAATAACCCACCATCTTCTGCCCCATGCTCCTCTATCTTTCTCCCTTCGGGCTCCCCACTCAAAACTGAAGTCTCACCTCTTCAAGAACTCATACCCCGAGTCATCTCATCCTCCACCTTCCAACTCTCGAACTCAACAACACCCGCCTTAACAGCTGTTCTGTCCCTCCAGACCCCTCGGCATCCGAGCTCGGATCTCCTTCTGACCAGCCTTTGGACAACCCCGTGACTCGATGCAGCGCTCGTGAATAAGCTGGTCCCCTTTCTCTTGGTTTACGAGTGCCGCTTTAGAAGTTTGGAGATATTTACTATTACGGTCGTTTAGCTCCACCTAAACGGTCTTCTGTTTCTAATGATGTCATTATCTGATCCTCTTCAAGATGAATCTTTCTAGAGAAGGTGAAGAAGTCACACGATGAATTCACTGAAAAATGTGCAGGGCGAGGCCATGAAGTCGCATTATAAAGGCGCCTACATTTACAGTTAACCTTACATTCAATACATCGCCACAGAAATAATTAATAAAACTTTACTAGCATAGTTTCGAATTCGAATGCGGCGCTTTTAATTAAGGCCCAAATCTAAATAAAGAAGGACGACGACGCAAATTATTCTGGTTTTGACACACCGGCGTTAAACAATGGCTGCCTACCTAACTCAAAGTATAGGTGCTGCTTTGCATTTTAGCATGAAGCCAAATTAATAATTTAACAGGACAGCTTCTGTCAAGTGACTCGAAATAGTAGCCTACAGTACGATTCAACTGTAGGCCTAATTTCATAAAGCGCTCCTTACAAAGCTCAGAAGTACACTATAAAGACGGAATAATTTAAAGTGAATTATTGCACCTGAAAAGTTTTTGCAAGATGAAAACTGCATATCATAACACTGCCATTTAGGCTACATTAATAAAACGTGTCTCGTATTTAATCAGGAGTCTACAGAACTTGATTTCAAAATAATCATCAACAGCAAAAAGTTCGTGGAGTGGACAAGCATCATTCTGAAAGGCATCAGTGCTTTGAATATAACTGGAAATCCAGGGAGACTGATAGTTTTCGGAGAAAATGCTGAACCAATTCTAACTGGAAGCACCGAGGAAGAAGTATTCATTGCTGCAGCAGAGATTGGGAAAGGTCGTATCGTTGCTGTTGCTGGAAATTTCAATAACAGTATTTGTTCTCCTGACAATAAGAGAACAGGAAGTATGGGTTTAATATTAAATCACAATATTAAGAAATGGCTAACGAGGGGAACATTCGAAAAAGGCAACATCATCATCAATGCGAACAAAATAGTGAATAAAACTAAGCTGATGTCGTCCAAACTTGTCATATATCAAGGAAGAGAAAATAATATACCGCTAAAAGACCTGACTGATTTTGTTCGTAATGGAGGTGCATTGCTTCACTGCTTTACACCATGGAAATGGCTAGCACAAAACAAAGGCAAGAATCTTTCCGATGCGCCTTATATGGCTCTGCTGACTAAGGCTGGCCTATTTTACATAGATGGTTTAATAAAAGCACGAAATAGTGGATTCTTCGTCAAGGACAATAAAGCCAAAGATTCTCACATGTTACGATACCTAGTTGAAGCTAGAAAAAACGTTGGTCTTGCAAGAAACAGGAAACAAACAATGTTGACCATGAGGAATTTAATAGAATCTGGGTTTCTTCCGTTAAGTACAATCGTGAAAAATCTGTTAAACAACTGTACCAAAGAAAAATAAGCTTCTGTTTCTATATAATATATGCGGGATGTTTTGAGGTGGCTCCCAGTTCCCTCAACGTATCTCTAAAAGGGTTGGTATACTGGTCTGGCCGTGCCTCCTTCGCTGTGGCCCGGCCTACCTGCGTGACCTTTGTCGTCCAGTCTCTGATACAGCTGGCCGTCGAGCCCTCCGATCTTCTGCTACGGAGAACTCTAATTACCTCGGGCTCGCTCCTCAAGTAGGCAGCTCGGGGCCTAGCAAGAATTTTGCATCTTAGTTAGTTAACAACTTCCTTCTGTATCTGTGTTTCTTTTTGTTGTGAGATGCCCGTAAGTCGCGAAATATAATATAAAAGATTTACCGATAATGGGGGATCTCGGACATAGGCCACCGTTGCTCATTTCCCTATAGCGGTACGGCGGGGACAAAGAAAGCTTGATCCCGAGGGTTAAATGTCCTTCAATACTAAATAATAATAATAATAATAATAATAATAATAATAATAATAATAATAATAATAATAATAATAATAATAATAATAACATCTTCCTTTCTCCGGATAATAGTTTTGAAAGCCTGAGGGATTAGTACTACCTCGGGTTAAAAAAAAAAAATAATAATAATCTTCGTTTTAATATTTTCAAACTGACAATTACGCAGTATGATTACAATTCAGTATGATCACAAGTTACTACAGGAGTCGAATAATAACTGTATGCGGCAGCCACACGTCCTACATCTCTTTTCACCAACCGCCATCTCGCGAATGTTAGGCTGAGTGGACATTTGGGAGGGTTGCGGTAAGCGATCTCGCTTCCTACTGCTCTTCACGCCAGTGATGCAGCATCACTGATGCTACCACTACTCAATGGACCCCGATGCATTGATTAAGTTGCATTAACCTTGATTAATAACGCAATGGAATTTTTACATTGCGTTTTACATTTGCTTTCTTCCGTTTTAGAGATACTAGAAAATCCGACAGATCAGAATCACCTTTTCAGCCATAAGCATTGGAGATACCCACCGAAAGATGGATGGTCCAGTTCACTTGCTGAACACAACATACAAAACATACAACCAGCACAGGTTCAAAAACACATTATAATCGCAGTAGTGATCATTTTAATCACCATGGTCAGCGTCGACGTCATAGTTGTCTCGTTATGGTCATCATCATAATAATATTATGATGATGACAACATTATTACTATGATTATTATTATTTTTATTATTATTATTATTATTATTATTATTTTATTTATTTTTTTTAACCCGAAGTATCAATGATCCCTCAGGATTTGGAAAAAACTAATTTAGGAGCAGGGGACAGTGTCTGGAAAATTATTATTATTATTATTATTATTATTATTATTCATCATCATCATCTGCAACAGCAGCAATAAGGGATATCGTGGTGGATGCTAAACTTTGTTTTACTGGTTATTGAATTTCAAACGGTAACCATCCTCCACCAACGTTGCCAATAACCCACCATCTTCTGCCCCATGCTCCTCTATCTTTCTCCCTTCGGGCTCCCCACTCAAAACTGAAGTCTCACCTCTTCAAGAACTCATACCCCGAGTCATCTCATCCTCCACCTTCCAACTCTCGAACTCAACAACACCCGCCTTAACAGCTGTTCTGTCCCTCCAGACCCCTCGGCATCCGAGCTCGGATCTCCTTCTGACCAGCCTTTGGACAACCCCGTGACTCGATGCAGCGCTCGTGAATAAGCTGGTCCCCTTTCTCTTGGTTTACGAGTGCCGCTTTAGAAGTTTGGAGATATTTACTATTACGGTCGTTTAGCTCCACCTAAACGGTCTTCTGTTTCTAATGATGTCATTATCTGATCCTCTTCAAGATGAATCTTTCTAGAGAAGGTGAAGAAGTCACACGATGAATTCACTGAAAAATGTGCAGGGCGAGGCCATGAAGTCGCATTATAAAGGCGCCTACATTTACAGTTAACCTTACATTCAATACATCGCCACAGAAATAATTAATAAAACTTTACTAGCATAGTTTCGAATTCGAATGCGGCGCTTTTAATTAAGGCCCAAATCTAAATAAAGAAGGACGACGACGCAAATTATTCTGGTTTTGACACACCGGCGTTAAACAATGGCTGCCTACCTAACTCAAAGTATAGGTGCTGCTTTGCATTTTAGCATGAAGCCAAATTAATAATTTAACAGGACAGCTTCTGTCAAGTGACTCGAAATAGTAGCCTACAGTACGATTCAACTGTAGGCCTAATTTCATAAAGCACTCCTTACAAAGCTCAGAAGTACACTATAAAGACGGAATAATTTAAAGTGAATTATTGCACCTGAAAAGTTTTTGCAAGATGAAAACTGCATATCATAACACTGCCATTTAGGCTACATTAATAAAACGTGTCTCGTATTTAATCAGGAGTCTACAGAACTTGATTTCAAAATAATCATCAACAGCAAAAAGTTCGTGGAGTGGACAAGCATCATTCTGAAAGGCATCAGTGCTTTGAATATAACTGGAAATCCAGGGAGACTGATAGTTTTCGGAGAAAATGCTGAACCAATTCTAACTGGAAGCACCGAGGAAGAAGTATTCATTGCTGCAGCAGAGATTGGGAAAGGTCGTATCGTTGCTGTTGCTGGAAATTTCAATAACAGTATTTGTTCTCCTGACAATAAGAGAACAGGAAGTATGGGTTTAATATTAAATCACAATATTAAGAAATGGCTAACGAGGGGAACATTCGAAAAAGGCAACATCATCATCAATGCGAACAAAATAGTGAATAAAACTAAGCTGATGTCGTCCAAACTTGTCATATATCAAGGAAGAGAAAATAATATACCGCTAAAAGACCTGACTGATTTTGTTCGTAATGGAGGTGCATTGCTTCACTGCTTTACACCATGGAAATGGCTAGCACAAAACAAAGGCAAGAATCTTTCCGATGCGCCTTATATGGCTCTGCTGACTAAGGCTGGCCTATTTTACATAGATGGTTTAATAAAAGCACGAAATAGTGGATTCTTCGTCAAGGACAATAAAGCCAAAGATTCTCACATGTTACGATACCTAGTTGAAGCTAGAAAAAACGTTGGTCTTGCAAGAAACAGGAAACAAACAATGTTGACCATGAGGAATTTAATAGAATCTGGGTTTCTTCCGTTAAGTACAATCGTGAGAAATCTGTTAAACAACTGTACCAAAGAAATAAAAAACAGCACGATTCCAAGTCCTCAAAATCCAGTGAAAGACGAGATCGCGAAAGAATTGTTACATCTTTGGCTTTTTTACTTTGATTTACTTGAACCAGTTAACATTAAGGCACCTGGTGTCAATTTATTTCCTGGTGATTTCACTAATAAACCTTCACTCATAAGTCGCACTTTAAAATTCTATTCCGACAGAGAAGAGTATCATTCGACCGGACGCTATTTGCCAGCGGGTCAGACCCTCAAAGTAGAAGTGATTTCTGGAAACAATGATAATAATTGGGAACTTTTCATCGGATGCCACTTTGATGTTCTTACTAATGGCAATGACGAATGGAAAAGATGGCCAAACATACATACGAAAATAGCACTGAGTAAAAAACGTTATGAGATTTCGTCTCCATTTGGAGGTCTAGTTTATTTGAAAAGCACTAACAAACCTAGCCTTCATATCGAGGTGAAGTTAGAAAATGTTGTGGATTCGCCACAGTTCCGACTCGCACAAGGCGATGAAGGAAAACAGACATGGGAAAAGAGTCGCCGTTCCCCAGGACTTTGGGCGGATATCGTCGGAGAATTAATAACAATCACATTACCTGCCGTTAATGTAAGGCATCTAGAGTTTGAAGCTTTGACTTCGGTGATGAAAAATTGGGATAAAGTTGTCCGCTTGCATAATGATCTTCGTGGAACCAACGTTTCTGAGATCCGGCGCGAGTGGTTTGTCACAGACGAGCAACCGGATGCTGGTTACATGCACGCAGGATATCCAATTGTTACCCAGTTAGACGTAGGGACTGCAACTATGCCAAATTTTTTTCTCGATAACAACAATCTGCTTGAATTTGGAGATTGGGGAGCGTTTCATGAAATAGGCCACAATATGCAAACAGATAGAAGAACAAGCCAAGATTATGCATGGACGTTTAATGGTACGATCGATGTGACGTGCAACATATTCACTCTGCACGCCATGCACTGTCTTTGTAATCTCAAGCCATGGATCCACAGCTGGCTCGGAGGCGCTCTTAATAGTACAGAACAGTTTCTCAAAGATGGAGCCAATTTTGATAAGTGGAAGAGTTCTCCGGGAATCGCATTGTTTGTTTATGCACAACTTGCGCGTGACTTTGGATGGGAAAGTTATAAGAAAGTGTTTCGCCGATATGAGATAGAGGGTGATTCCATGAGACCGACAACACCAAACCAGGAGCAGAAGGAGCAGGAGGAAATCGACCTGTGGTTTGTGACATTTTCAGAAGTGGTTAAGCATAATCTTGCACCTTTGGCTAAGTTCTGGAATATTCCACTATCGACGGAAAAGGTTGCTCATCTTCAGAAAGCTTATCCAGTTGGCTTTCTACCAGACGATGAAGTCACAAGATTCGTTCCAGACAGAGTAAATGCTATTCTTCTTCAGTTTCCAGGAACTAAGAGGAAGATAAAAACCGGCATAGCTTACAACTGCACCATGCCTTTCTAAATTTTTGGTTCTGCAACTCTTTCTTCCAATTAAAGCTCCTACAACTAATCTTATCGAAACGAACAATGCTTGCCAAGAACTCATTGTCAGCAACAGATGATATAAGGGTCAAATACGCTGTTAAATAATTCTTCGTCATTATCTGTAAGCAATCGGACGTGTTCAAGAATCTTAATTAAACTTTGCGTATCGTGCAACATTCAATGTCTTGTGTTCACACAAACTAATCTGGTTGGCCACCACAGTTCTCAGAATAATAATAATAATAATAATAATAATAATAATAATAATAATAATAATAATAATAATAATAATAATAATAATAATAATAATAATAATAATAATAATAATAATAATGCACCGGGGACGAGGACCACTAACTCCAGATAGCACACCTTAGGACAGTTTCTAAGTCCCTGAGGGATCATGTATACCTCGGGGCAATAAAAAAAAAAAAAAAATAATAATAATAATAATAATAATAATAATAATAATAATAATAATAATAATAATAATAATAATAATAATAATAATAATAATAATAATAATAATAATAACGGATCTCGACGGGATGTCATTGATTCCGTGGCGAGGGGGCGCAGCCTCTTATGGGATGCCACCATAATAGACACGGTCGCTCCATCCTATCTGCATGCGACGGCTGCGGCGGCGGGGGGGCAGCAGCGGAACTGGCGGCCATGAGAAAAAATGCTAAATACGACCACCTGCTGGCCAACCACCATTTTGTCCCCTTGGCCTTTGAGACCCTTGGCCCTATAAACAACAGTGGACTGGACTTTATTAAGGACCTGTGAAAACGTTTAACACTAAGTTCTGAAGATATTAGAGAAACATCTTATCTTTTCCAACGCATGTCTACCACCATCCAACGCTGTTGCCTTCCGAGGTACATTTGCCCAACCAGACACTGCCGAGTGAGTTGCCGTTCCAGACCACCATCAGTAAAATCTCCGGATATTGTTTGGATCGTCTGAGGGATCATTGATACCTCGGGCAAAAAAATAGTCTAATAATAATAATAATAATAATAATAATAATAATAATAATAATAATAATAATAATAATAATAATAATAATAATAATAATAATAATAATAATAATAATAATAATAATAATAATAATAATAATAATAATAATAATAATAATAATAATAATAATAATAATAATAATAATAATAATAATAATAATAATAATAATAATAATAATAATAATAATAATAATAATAAAAGTAAAAATAATAAGTTTATATGGCGCCGTAACACATTCAAGGGTGCCTCACAGTCAACTAACAGCAGACACCTGAAAGGAAATTAGTCGAGAGCTGAAAGAGTTAATTAAGTCATCAGCTCGAATGGCAGGAGGAAGACTGTTCCAACATCCAGGGCCAGCCGCCGAGAAGGTGAAGTCATCGAAATGGGTTTCATCCGCCGCACGCGAAGATCGCTTTTCTCGAGCTATCGAAGTCGGAACCAGGAGCAGATATATGTTTTGCGGTAAAGTCGTAGTTTACGTTGCTAAATTATTTGATATTGTCACTTTATCATGGAAGCTGGATTGATGAAAAAAATTGTTTCCCTAAATGGAAGTGGGATTGATGAAACAACCCTGTGTATAAAATTGAAGTTGGATTGATCGAAATAATTTTTCCCGTAAATAGAAGCTGGATGGATGAAATTAAGTTTTCGATTCAATAGAAGCTGGAATGATGAAAATAATTGTTTCCGTAATTAGAAGCTGGATCCATGAGAATATAGTATCTTTGCTTAAATAAATGTTCCATTGATGAAAAATATTTCTTTCGTCATAATTATAGAAGTTGGATTGATAAAAGTAATTTTTTACAATTAAATGGAAGCTGGATTGATGAACAAATTTCTTCATGAAATGGAAGCGGGATTGATTATAGTTAACATGAACATAGGTAGACTGCTTACTTACCAGCGTCAAGTACGGCATTGAAGACATTAGAATAATTTAGCAACGTAAACTACGACTTTACCAGTTTTGCAATCGGAACAAGCGCTTAGTACATAGATAGTCCGAATATGTGTAAAACGGATGACACTTTTCCCATCGATCTATGTCTCGCCGCCAGTTTGACCCGTCCAGTGCGTCCACCACTGAAGTGTGACTGGTTCCTAACTGAATTGTTCAACCTACAGACCTACATGCTGTCGTAAAACCCATTGTTTTGGGATTCTGTGGAAGAATGGCGATCTGCCTCCTTGGAGTCGCATCGACCGTAAACCGTGCACGCCCGATAAGTTCTGCGAGGTTGACCGATAAGTTCTGCGACACATCGAACGTCTGCACTCCCTCCGGGGTCCAACTTTGATGGACTACTGAACGGTGTAAAAACCGTCTGTCCTTGGCGGCGGTCCAGAAACTATGAATATGGTGGCTTGCCTTTGTGCAATTCTTCCGTCTGACACTGTCCCTATAATTATGCGAAATCCAACAACGTATAATTTTTATGACCGATTCAGTTCATTTGTATTGTTAAGGTACAGTCACCTGTGTTCTCGCTTCTTGCACTAAGTGCAGAACCTCGTCATCTATGTTGTGATCTTTCCAGTTGATTCTAGATAGGTTTGTTCATCCCACAGTTAAACAATCGCCTCCAATTTCCCAATTTCTGCTCCTCAGCATTTCTCATAACTCTACAACGTTACAAAACATAATTATTCGGTATTCGGCATTATTTTTGAGTTTTAATTCCGATAACTTCTCGTGAACTCACCTCCATTAAATTCCTGTTTACCCAGTGTTATCTATCCTTTTGATCACAACACTCCACTTGCTTCGAGCAGAACGCTCTAGTTCCTCCCGAGGGGTTCCTCAACCGTAACCAACCTGGCGAGCGAAGTAGGCGATGTTCTCTGCGGGGCAATTACAAATGAGGCGCAGAACGTCCTCCAAAGTCTGTGCCTAGAAAACCGAATGACTCAACACAACCTGCGCTTAAGACTTCACTCATTTGCCCTCCCAACTAAAGACGACAGGAACTATAATTATCCCATGAATGATGTATAGAAACATTTACTAGCCATGCTTTATCCAGGGTTGGGACTGGCACTGTCAGAGTACAAACAGTGGCGATAATGTCCGCGTTCACCGTTAAGACCACCGTCCAGCGGGCCCTCATACATGTAGGTGTAAGATGACACAGCGTCCGGATATCCCTCGAACCGTAATTCTTCTGTCTGCCAGTGCCCAGTGTTATTTAAGTTTCAATTTACTTTTCAGTTTTAGTTTTAGTTTTAGTTTTGTTTTGACTTTTCAGTTTAGTATTAGTTTTAGTTATCAACTCTTTTCAGTTTTAGTTTTAGTTTCAGTTTTCAAAACTTTTCAGTTTTAATTCAGTTCTGTAAACATTCAGCAGAAGCAATTAAATGTCATTTTTTATTAATGACATTTGTTTGATTAGCAAGAACAACAGATATTATTAAATTCATGCTTTCATGCTATTGAGCTGCAGTTTCAAGCACTTGCCGCTAACCGTTGCGGACATGTCCACCGCTTGGCGTGTTTGCCACACAGAAAACTTAATTCAGTTTTCAACTTTCAAGTTTAGTTTTAGTTTTGTACTTTTCAGTTAAGTTTTAGTTTCAGTTTTCAGAACTTTTCAGTTTTAGTTTCAGTTAACTGAAATAGAACTTTTCAGTGAACAATAAAGTTACTTTCAGTTTTAGTTAACTTAAATAACACTGCCAGTGCCAGGCTTATCGAAGAGCCACCAGTGAGCAGGTGGCCAAGGTCGCTCCAAACAGCTCAACGCTGGAAAGTCTACTGGCCTTAAGACAAATCGATTCCGATTGTGAACGTCTGTAGAATATAGCGCCGCCTGACGTCAACTAAAGCCACAATACTTGAGTTGCTGATAATGAGTATTAACCCAATTTGGGAAGTTAAACTTGGTGTCCCCCTTGAGTTGATGAGGTCTTGTTAAGACCTCAGTCCGGTCAGTCGATTGATCCTCATAGACCTCAGGACCACACGTCGTAGGGGCTTTCCTTGGAGGCGTATGAGCAAGTACGGTACGCTATCCTCGCAGTTTTACCTTCACTTTTATTAAGATTGTCACTTCTACAATATGCCTCGTCCCTGAAACATAGCGACGATCCTCTTTTCCACTGATCCTCTGACCGCAAATCAATTAATAGAATAGGCCTATAAAACAGCCGTATGAACTGAATACTGTTAAGAGATTTTCAGAATCAGTAATGTGAATAGCAGTAGATTACATCACCTCATATCAAAAACCATTACAACATGCCAGTGGAGTACCTCAGGGGTCGGTTCTCGGGCCCCTGCGTTTTCTGCTGTATACGGCCGATCTGGATGGACTTGCCTCTGGAGCGGGGCTGTCCTCTCACTTCTATGCCGACGACTCGCACCTGTACACTACTGGCTCGTCAGTGGCTGCGCCTCAGCTACAACAAAGCATGGAGCCGGGAGTTGAGGTGTTGGCGAATTGGTTGAGATCCAATCGCCTCCTGCTGAATCCGGAGAAGACAGATTTTTTGTGGTGTGCCACTCGCATGAGATGCGATCAGCTTAGCACAGACCCTCTGAATATATGTGGGACGTCGGTGCCACCTTCGACTGCGGTGCGGAACCTCTGGCTTCTATTTGAAGCGGACATGTCGATGACGAGCCATGTGGGTTTGATGGTGGGCAGATGGTTTCGCCAGCTGTGATTAACCGAGTGCTGCGTGAGAGAGCTCTGCCCTTTTTCAGAACTTGCACTTACCCGTATACTCATAAATAGGCTGGCCCATTTTCTTTTTTTAAACTTCCATATTATTGTGCTGCAGGCAAGTTGGCCCTACGTGAAAGTCTAATGGTAGGCTATTGAAAGGTTTCTGGGACGGGTCAAGCGGGTTGGATTCCTTCCCCTTGCTGCCCAAACTGCGAACAGTATATGTCTGAAGTGGCTGATGCTGCTCTCTTTGCTGCTGTTCTTAGGGACAGTGACCATGTCTTACGTAAGTTCTTTCAAGAGCGGCCTTTCAGCAAATATAATTTGCGCTCTAGGCCGTATCCATTTGAACTTACTAGTAACTAGTAAGAACAAATCAATTAGAGTTTCATATAACGCATGCTGTTAAAGAATGCTTACTAGACTAAGCCTGCCATCTCCTGATATAATATTTTAACTGTTGCGTTTTCGCGACAGAATAAGTCTCAATAAACGAATATATGATGATGTCATGTAGCTTGTCATTTCACTCTGAACATTAGTTTTACATAATCGTTTTACATAGAATCTACTCTCTTCTTTATTACTGGTAAGGAAGACATTCTGTTATTTTGTCCTATGGAACGACAGTGAACACTTATACCTTGATGCAGATTCCAGCTTGATCGATGTATACGTTCAAGGATTTTCTTTATGCTTGCCTTTTCGTGGTGATCAACGGACACACTACTTCATGGATTATTTAGTTTATATTGGTAATTGAATAATATTTATAAGGCCACAAACCTGATTATAAAATTCTGCTAAAGAAGCGTGAGGAATTTTTTGCATGCTTAGGACTATATACTTTGCCAAACCTGCCTGGTTATCTGGCAACTAAATAATGAAAACAATTGAACCAATGCATGCAATCTTGAGCTAAGCCGACTAAGTCTTAAATAAATCTGACAGGCTAACTACGTAATCGAGGCTGATATACTTAGAGGGACAATAATTATTAGTTGGCCTTAGGCATCACAGTCATCACTGTAACACTGCGTGAGATGCTCAGACAAATGAAGAAGTTGAAGTTCTGCAAGGCATCGAAACAGTTTCGCTCTCCTTTAGACTTTTTTAAATTATATCACTTGTTTTTTTTCGTATAGGGCCTATCACATATTGATAATAATTAGTCTGTTAAATATAGCAACGTCTCATGCAGTGGGCCCTATAGACTTTGCACATAGAATTGTACCGAAATACCTATTTGGGGCCTCGCGCTGCCGTGGGACCGCATAGGAGATGGCACTCCTTTCATGGTGTATAGTGTCTACCGTTTGGCGATGCCATTCTTCAGGAATTTGAACGCACGTTCCCTCTGCTTCGTAGAACACTACATAATTTGGCGACGATACGCTCACTGCGTCTTACTACGGAGGTATAGTTATCTCACCCATATGCCCTGAACTTGATTTTTAAAAGATGGGTCGCCCAAGATAGCGGGAACGGTGTCCGTGATTCCCAGATGGGGAATGTCGAACCTAAGAAGGCACTAGGATTCGTTTTCGTCCTCGGAAATCTCTCTTAAATTAGATTCAGAAAGATCAGGCGCTTCCTCTCGCTCCGGGTTTCGGACCCCAGATGATGGCTCTGAATTACATCCCTGCCCACTGCGACTTTCTGCCTTTCCGCGCAAGATTACGGATAATCTCCCGGATTTCCGTAATACCCCTTATTCACAGGCGATACCGGGTTAGCAGATGCAGAATTAGACATCATATTTATTTCAGCTCGACATTCACATTTATTCATACAAAATTAAAATACAACGTTCGTTTCAGAATTGGAAGAATTAAACAGTTCTTAAACACCAAAATAACTGCTTCTAAAAATTTTGGAGGCGTTATACTGTGAACACGATTTGAACTAAGAAAATGACGAGAATCACCTACCATAACTCTCATACCCTGATCAGTTCATGCTCGACGTAGGCCTACTAGGCCCTACTTCTTAAGCCTAACCTAACCTGAAAATTTAATACAGCAGCTCCACAAAAAGTAATCTAGAGCCGATATTACACATCAAAATTTAAGAAAGAAAGTGAAAGGACTCCCTGCTAAGAAACGATAGTTTAGAGAGACGTTGTCAATCTTCGTCAAACTTTCCATAAGGTCCCAAAAAGGTGTCATGGCGATCGTCAGTTCTAAAGGTTCGAGCACACAAGATTCAATTTATTCGATGCGGTTCTTTTGAATTTCGCCACAAATATTCTCAACCGACACTAGGGTGCCCAGAGATGTCATGTGACACACCGACGCCAGAAAGCACCACAAGAAACTAGTTTCATCGACCTTTCATAGAAAATTATTTTCATGCATCCAACTGCATTCTTAAAACAAGCATTCTTTTCATCAATACGACTTCGATTTAGGCAAGTATTTTAATCAATCCAACTTCTATTAAGCAAGACTTTCTATGGGCGAATAATTTAGAACGCTAAAACGATAAATTACCCCATACCGAATCCTTGAAATTGAATTTCACCAGATCCCAGAACTTTTTTTCTAAGTAAAAACAAAATAGTTGCCCAAATCTAACTTTTATGTTGACTACAACACCTCATGCCTTTTACTCGCACCAGCCTGTAGAAGTAGAGACTTGTATCTTTAGGCAGTAATGTTAAGCACGATATTAGTCTGTTTTTTACTGAGAGCCTGTCAATAAGCTGGTTCTCGAAAAGTAGTTTATGGGCTGCTGAAGTAATCTCGATCTTGCGATTTAGTTCTGTCAACTTTGTTCATCATACGAATTCTTTATGAAGCAAAGTTCCGGAAAGTTGAAAACATAAACGAAATGACCGTCACTCAACACGTAATATGTTTACACGAAGGGAAAGGGAATGACAAAGGTGGCGTCCTTGAAATTCCAATCAATCAAAACGCGTCTTTTGCTTTTCCCTTAATTACCGAACTCTCGGTAGGCCTATAGATGGTTCTGGCCAGCATCCGTACGACTCACCCTCCATCGAACGTTCACTACGGTTGTGAAACGACTTTCGAAGAAAATATTTCAATGGCAAATAAAAGTGTAGTTCGCCTCGTACGCGATGCAGCCCGTAGGTGAAAGCACTTTGACGAACCCTGGTCTGCTTAGTTATAAATGGACATTTTATATGTGCCAAGACGGCGAGGCACGGTTTACTAGTGGATGAAATTTGAGGACTTGTGGACGGATGGTTCTTTGCCAGTAAAAATATTAATCCTTATGACGAAGAGAACATGTCAATGGAATCACAGGAATTAGATAGTGGGTATAATAATTAATTAGCCTAATGATGAAAATTTGCCGGTAAAATATTTTGCGGTTAAAAATTCGGCTTTTTTACCGGTCGAAATGAAACCATGGAAGAACCGTAAGACATAGACGCAACATTACTGAAAACCTATGTAGGCCTAAACATAAACGTTGATTCAGACTACAAGGTTTGAACTCACGTAAATCTTGCGAGTTTGTGTTACGGTCTGCACGCAGATAGCGACAGAATAGAGTGTTTTTGTGAAGGAGGGGTACGCCAGCAATATTCCTTGTCTGGCTTCAGACGACGTAATGATAAAACTGGTGTAAAAAATGTTCCAATGTGTATGGCAAGAGTCCACAACCATGACGTGTCAGATAAAAGAAAGATTGAAACAAACGGACACAGATAACAACCTATACGGCTATGTACAGTTCTGAATCGAATTACGCAAATCAGAAGGAGCCGCAGGGTCAATATAGACTTCATATCGAGGCTACCTTTTATGCCAACAAACACACCCGCACACACGCGCGCACACACACACAAGAGAAGTAACTGCTGCATAAATCAGTATCAATAAAGCTATGCGTGAACATCGAAAGTAATTTAGAGAAGAGTTTATCTATCAGAGTTCCATGGTGATCGTAACTAACCATTCTTAGCAATGTCTAATAACTGCGTTGGCAGATAACGACCAACATAGAATTCCAGAGTAGCCTACGGGTATCAGAATACAATGAAATGCTGCAAGGGACTTTTGATAATAGCAAGATCCGTTGCCCGACAAACGTTTGTGTACAGTCGAAAGACGCAGAATCTTGTCACAGAATTTCACTGTTCGATGAAGAATTAAGAGAACGATTCGTGTCTGAGATGAGCGGCAGTAATTCCAACGTTACGTGATGTTGAATGATGATAAAGAGAAAGAAAAGAAGACAATCAACAAAGAAACAGCTATTGCAGGTAGTAGAACGAACTGAGAAAAACAACATTCTTCAGAGCATTGTCCAGTCGTCGACCGAGACTGAAGACATCCTGCACTGGATGAATGGTCCAGTTCACTTGCTGAACACAACATACAACCAGCACAGGTTCAAAAACACATTATAATCGCAGTAGTGATCATTCATCACCGCGTTCATCCAACCCGCATTTGATCGAGTCTTCAAAACGGGATAAAAGCAAGCAAGCTGGCACATGTCGAGAATATTCATCATGATAAAGTTGAAGATATATTTCACAATATGAAAAATATTATATATGGTCTAAAAATCTCCCAAAACGCGCATGTCAAAATATATCCTAAGGCCTACAATTTGTTATTATAAAGACTTCGCCTATTAGAAATAAGAGATGTTTAAAAAATCCTTTGGCTTGGCTGAATAAAATTTTGAATTGCAAATCTATAGTACCCGAAAGTTTTCAAAAACTATTAAAAATTATTCCTAGGCTTAACAATATTACAACAATCGTTCTTGTATTTCCGTTAAAAATTTAAAAAAAACTCTAAGATCCCCAGGTGATTTTGAAATAAACATCTGCTGCTTAAATTGATGGGAATATTCTCTACCTGAAGTAAAACTTGGCTATATAAACTGTTGCTTGGTAGAATTTTAGAAGGCCTACATACTGCTAGAGGTAGAGTTTAGTTCGTTTGCTTAGAATTCTGAAATAAATATCTACTGTTTAGACTTTAAACTATAAGGTAGTTTGTAAATTATGCTACACGTTTGAGCATTTCTGTGGCGTATATAGACAAACTTGGTTGTATAGAAATCGATTCACAGCATATGAGTGGGCCTTAATGTGATTAAATGTAGTAGCCTATTTGCATGCATGGTTTGACTCGGACAGAAAAGACAGTTGGTAAGTTTCTATACATTTTCAGGGTGCGCTATAGTATAATGGTTACCATGTTGGACTGCCAACTGAGAGGTCGAGTGTTCAAATCCCCGCCAGGGCTGCTCCACCTGCGTTCCCTTGCTTCAGCGATAATGAGTTCATTGACCGCATACTCCCAGTGGAAAGATGAGACGGCGACTGGCCATCCGCCTTTGTATGTCGAGACTATAAGAAGATGAAGCAGCCAACACTTCGAACCCATGACCAGTGATGGACAAAATACTTTACAAAAGTATTTTGAAAATACATTTGAAAATGTCTACTCACGCGTTGCACGATGTTGCTATGGCAACCACTTCGGCACACCTAATGTATGCCTCCCCTGCCTGGTGGGGTTATGCCAGTAGGACTGATAGGAACAAATTACAAAATATGCTAAATAGGATGAAACGTAGAGGTTTCCTCTTATGAGTCTTATCTACTACCCAAAGCGTTGTAGATATGTCCCAAGCTGCTGATTCTGGCTTATTTCGAGCTATTTGTGGGGATTCATGTCATGTTCTCCGAGGAATTTTCCCACCTACGCAGCAAATCAAATATAACTTACGTCCTAGAATTCACAATTTTAATCTCCCTATCAATTATAAATGTGATTACATACCACGTATCTTGTTTAAAGATACATATTGTCTTATAATTACTTGTATTTGTATAGAATTAGTATCTTTAGCCTGACTCTTTTAGCTAATTGTGTTACTTGTAGGCTAACCTGTTGCGTTTTGTCAACTGGATTATTTTGAAATTAAACGAATATAATAATCTTTTCTTTATTAAGCGCCTGACAAACGCACTGCGCTGTACAATTACATGTTATGCAATTGAAATCTTAACTACTAACAGAACAGACAGCCATGTAATACAACGGCGCTAATAGCAGCCTACAAAGCAAATCCGCCCAACGGGGGCTCGAACTCGGTACCTCTCGGTCTCTGTGCCAGCTGTTATCCAAAGCGCCACGATTGTTTATAGTTATATTGCATTAGTATACTTTGACAAAGATTTAGAGGTCTAAAGTCCCAGGGAAGGGTTGCACGGGGTTTCGGCTATTTTCAAATTTAATAATGGAACAAAAGTATGAAACATATTTACCTTTAAATAGAATTGCACTACCCATTATCGGTTTAGTAATCTATAACCGATTAAGATAGAGGCTTACAGCTTAGTTATTATTGTTGACAAAATAGTTTATAGAATATTATGGTCTGAATTTTATCACCACCCAGTGCCTGTTGCTTGTCTGGTATAGGTCTATCTGCATGTTACTCGAGAATGTCGACTTCGTGGGTGATGTGTTTTTGCGTCGCTGCGTCTTTGCTCATGGGCACGGAGGCAGCTGACATCAGCTATTTTCCACCACCACGACCATCAACACCAATTTCGTCTACCGTGAAAATTCGTAAGAACGTCGTCACATGCAGGCTGAATAAATCTCTGCATCACATTATTATATCTTGTAATCGTAATGTCCAAACTTCCAAAGCGCCACTCGACGAAAGCCAAGCGCAGGGCACCAGATTATTCACGAGCGCTGCGTCTAGTCAGAAAGGTTGTCCGAGAAAGTAGTCCGAAGAAGGTCTGAGTCCTGTTGTACTATCTGGATTGCTATCTTCATCATCATCATTTTAGCTGATGTCATCTTCGCTTTGTCGTCATCAAAGTTAATGCACTGTAATAGCCATGATTGGTTAACTTACATTAGAATATAGTCCTAGCCTGCTTCTATAGACGCCTATAAAACTCAATTCATTTGGCTGGGTGGTAGTAGACGGCTGGCGAGCGTTGACCGGTGCTTGGTGGCGGAAACATTTCCTTGGATTGAGTCCGAGATTTAGGGTAGCTCTAGATCAAGTACTTAGTTTTACTCAGGACACAAATCAGCATACCTCTAGCCGCTATTATCAGCTACGTGACTACGTCAATGACAGGCTATTGCGCGCTCCTAGTCCCATGACTCTGCTGTGATCCTATTCCATGCTTTTGTTACTAGCAGATTGGATCACTGCTGTTCGATCCTGGTAGGTCTGCCTCTTGGACTAAAACGGCACCTTGACCGAGTTCTCCGTTCAGCTGCTCGTCTAAATATGCTTCTGTTTCTATATAATATATGCGGGATGTTTGGAGCTGGCTCCCAGTTCCCCCAACGCATCTCTAAATGCCTTCTTCGCTGTGGCCCGGCCTACATGGGTGATCGTTGTCGTCCGGTCTCTGATACAGCTGGCCGTCGAGCCCTCCGATCTTCTGCTACGGAGAACTCTAATTACCTCGGGCTCGCTCCTCAAGTAGGCAGCGCGGGGCCTATCATTGGTGACTTCCGTGCGAATGTGTGGCAAGAATTTTGCATCTTAGTTAGTTAACAACTTCCTTCTGTATCTGTGTTTCTTTTTGTTGTGAGATGCCCGTTCGTCGCGAAATATAATATAAAACGTTATACCACTAATGCGGGATCTCGGACATAGGCCACCGTTGCTCATTTCCCTATAGCGGTACGGCGTGGACAAAGAAAGCTTGATCCCGAGGGTTAAATTAATCAATCAATCAATCAATCAAAATGTTTATTTTGCAACCAAGTTAAACAAAATCATAAGGTTTACATATAAATTTCAACACGGCTACAAAAAAGGAGGCCCTAAAGGGATAAAGAATCCCGCTAAGTAGGGACACCAAATTACAGATTACATTAGAAAATTAATGGTGGCCTTTAAAGAAAGATTATAATTGAAAACATACTTGCAGTGACCAAGTGAAAGTTAAAGTAAAAGAACAGAAAAAGAAACTAAATGAATCAAAAAACAGGAAAACAAGGAAAGGAAAGTGAAACTGAAGCAGTTGCTCAACACTGTTGATTCAATATACAATATAAAACAAAAATACTTAACTAGCTTACTAAGTAGAGATTAGGTAGGTCTACTACCATGCACACAAATCAGGCGAAAGGTCAGACAAGGTCGTTTATAATACAGTACATTGTATAAGGTAGGTGCTTAATTTCTTTTTGAATACCCAGATGCTGGGGGATAAGCGAATTTCCATAGGAATTTTTTCCCAGATCGCTACTCCAATTGATTTAATAGAGAAGAGACGTGTATTCGTGCGGGCATAGGTGTGGCGATAAGAGCTAGAGTTTCTAGTAAAATAGGCTACGGATGGATCTGAGATGAGAGTTGAAAGTAATGTTTGTAAATAGAAGGCAGAAGGTTTCGGTTAAAACGATACATAAATTCCCCAATTTGAAAAATGCCAATTTGGTCAATTTTTAAAATTTTAAGGGTTGTGAAGATGTGAGCAGTGTGAGAGCCATATGGAACCCCTGCAACCAGACGGACAGCTCTCTTTTGCAAAACATTTAATCTGTGTAATCTAGTAGCATATGTGGAAGCCCATACTATATTACAATAAGAGAGGTATGGATATACTAACGAATAGTACAGTTTAATTCTAATATTAGAAGGCAAAATGTATGCAGTCCATGCTATCACTCCAATATTTTTCGCTATTTTTCATGCAATGTAGGCTATGTGTTCTTTCCATGTTAAATGACTAAATAGCCTAATACTAAATAATAATAATAATAATAATAAATAATAATAATAATAATAATAAAAATAATAATAATAATAATCTTCGTTTTAATATTTTCAAACTGACAATTACGCAGTATGATTACAATTCAGTATGATCACAAGTTGTTACAGGAGTCGAATAATAACTGTATGCGACAGCCATGCAAGGCGCCCATCACGTCCTACATCTCTTTTCACCAACCGTCATCTCGCGAATGATAGGCTGAGTCGACATTTGGGAGGGTTGCGGTAAGCGATCCCGCTTCCTACTGCTCTTCACGCCAGTGATGAAGCATCACTGATGCTACCACTACTCTATGGACACCCAGGCATTGATTAAGTTGCATTAACCTTGATTAATAACGCAATGGAAGTTTACATTGCGTTTTACTGTTGCTTTCTTCCGTTTTAGAGAGACTAGACAATCCGACAGATCAGAATCACCTTCTCAGCCATAAGCATTGGAGATACCTACCGCAAGATGAATGGTCCAGTTCACTTGCTGAACACAACATACAACCAGCACAGGTTCAAAAACACATTATAATCGCAGTAGTGATCATTTTAATCACCATGGTCAGCGTCGACGTCATAGTTGTCTCGTTATGGTCATCATCATAATAATATTATGATGATGACAACATTATTATTATTATTATAATAATTATTATTATTATTATTATTATTATTATTATTATTATTATTATTATTATTATTATTATTATTATTATTATTATTATTATTATTATTATTATTATTATTATTATTAATAATAATAATAATAATAATAATAATACTACTACTACTACTACTACTACTACTACTACTACTACTACTACTACTACTACTACTACTACTACTACTACTACTACTACTACTACTACTACTACTACTACTACTACTACTAATAATAATAATAATAATAATAATAATAATAATAATAATAATAATAATAATAATAATAATAATATTCATTATCATAATCATCATCTGCAACAGCAGCAATAAGGGATATCGTGGAGGATGCTAAACTTTGTTTTAGTGGTAATTGAATTTCAAACGGTAACCATCCTCCACCAACGTTGCCAATAAACCCACCATCTTCTGCCTCATGCTCCTCTATCTTTCACCCTTCGGGCTCCCCACTCATAACTGAAGTCTCACCTCTTCAAGAACTCATACTCCGACTCATCTGATCCTCCACCTTCCAACTCTCGACCTCAACAACACCCGCCTTAACAGCTATTCCGTCCCTCCAGACCCCTCGGCAAACGAACTCGGATCTCCTTCTGACCACCCTTTGGACAACCCCTCTCTCTGACTCGATGCAGCGCTCGTGAATAAGCAGGTACCCTGCGCTTGGCATTCGAGTGCCGCTTTAGAAGTTTGAATATTACGAGTACGATCGTTTAGCTCCACCTCAACGGTCTTCTGTTTCTAATGATGTCACTGAAAAAAGCAGGGTCGAGGCCAAAGGATGGTATATTAAAAGCATGAACATTTACAGCTGAATTTACGTTTAATACACCGCAACAGAAATAATTAATCAAACTTTACAAGCTTAGTTTCAAATTCGATTGAGGCGCTTTTAATTAAGGCCCAAATCTAAATAAGGAAGGACGACGCCGATAATTGTTCTGGCTATGACACAACGGCGTTAAACAATGGCTGCCTATCTACCTCAAAGTATAAGTGCTGCTTTGCATTTTAGCATGTAGCCAAATTAATTATTTAAGAGGATAGCTTCGGTCAAGTGACTCGAAATAGTAGCCTACAGTACGATTCAACTGTAGGCCTAATTTCATAAAACACTCCTTAAAAAGCTCA
This sequence comes from Aporrectodea caliginosa, assembly GCA_020284085.1. Lineage (NCBI taxonomy): Eukaryota > Metazoa > Annelida > Clitellata > Crassiclitellata > Lumbricidae > Aporrectodea > Aporrectodea caliginosa. The sequence continues at coordinate 3,667,950 of JACEVL010000263.1, read as the reverse complement.
GAAGTACACAATATAAAGACAGGAAAATTTAGAGTGAATTAAATCACCAGGGAAGTTTTTGCAAGATGTAAACTGCACGTTATTACACTGTCCTTTAGGCTACATTAATAAGACCTTGTTTCATATTTAAACAGGAGTCTATAGCGCTTGATCTGAAAATGCTGATCAACAGTAAGAAATTCATGGAGTGGACAAGCATCATTTTGAAAGGCATCACTGTTTTGCCTATAAAAAGAAATCCAGGAAGATTGATAGTTTTCGGAGAAAAGGCTGAACCAATTCTAACTGGCAGCACCGAAGACGAAGTATTCATTGCTGCAGCAGAAATTGGAAAAGGTCGCATCGTTGCTATTGCTGAAAATTTCAATAACAGTATTTGTTCTCCTGACAACAAGAGTCCAGAAAGTGCGATTTCATTAATAAACAACAATATTAAGCAATGGCTAACAAGGGGTACATTTCAAAAAGGCAACACCATCATCAACGCGAACGAAAAAGTGAATAAACCTAAGCTGATGTCGTCCAAAATCGTCATATATCAAGGAGCAGGAAATAATATATCGCTTAAAGACCTAACTGATTTTGTTCGTAATGGAGGTGCATTGCTTCACTGCTTTACACCATGGAAATGGCTGGCACAAAACAAAGGTAAGAATTTTTCCGATGCGCCTTATATGGCTCTGTTGACTGATGCTGGTATATTTTACAAAGATGGTTACAAGAAGGCACCACAGGGTGGATTCTTCGTCAAAGACAACAAAGCCAAAGATGCTCATATGTTACGATTCCTAATGGAAGCTAGGAAAAACGTCAGTCTAGCAACACAAAGGAAACAAACAGGGCCGGCCCTAGCCCAAATGGCGCCCCAGGCAAAGCATACATTTGGCGCCCTCTGATCCCGTCTCCACGGTCCATCCCACGTCACAACTCAATGATGAACCCGCCAAAAGATTCACGCTCAACTGAGTTATTTATTTATTATTACATTTTATTTAGTACACTCAACCCTGGATAATTTTGAATTTGGAGGGATGGTAACAAGCAAAAAGGTTCCGAATTAGGCCTTCCGAAAAATTCAAATTACCGAGAAACAAAATTATTTATTAAAAGAATTATTTGTTTTAGTAATCAGAAATCTGTTCTGCTTGTAGTTTTTCACCGACAGGTTTCAGTTGATCAAAATTGTAGTTTTATAAAGCTGAAAGCAATTTAAGAAAATGCCCTCAATACTAGTATTTTACAAACGAATTACTTGCTGATAACTGCATGGGCACTAGCACTAACAGCTAAAGTAGTTTCAGTTTCGTTGAAATAGTTGAACAGCCATCCTTTTGCTTTTTGATACAAGTTCTCTGTTGTGTTTTTCTTACAATTTAGAGCACCCGATCACTTCAGAAACTGGCGATTCACAGGGCTTTACCTAATTTTTAAAATTAAAATATTTATTTTATAAGATCAAATCTATAAATAATCATTATTGATTTAGATATAATTAAGAAAACTAAATTAAAAAATTCGCTGTTATTAAAATGTAAATGTACAGATTTTTACAGGTAATTAACTTAGTTGATGCAACTGCGATGTCTGCAGTCAACAAATAAAGCTACATTGATTAAATATATTATACTACAATAGTATCTCTTCAGTTGTTGGCATTTTCAGTCGAAAGCTGTCACTATGTACAATGTACATGTATGTCGGCATCAGATACACGGACGGTCAGGTCTATTACAGGCACAAACTACAAAGTACGGACACGCGTGAATAATTGAATTTTAATGGTTAAAATACAATTTGTGGGGTGTCGAAATTCAATTAGGTCTACTTGAAAAGGTGCAGTGAAACCAATAATTGTTTTAAAATTAGTTCCATACGCAAAAGTTTTGAATTTAAATGAAAATAATCATTTTAATTGAAAAATGGCGAAAAGTAATAAACTGTTCAAACACACTTTTTGTGAAAATGGCGCCCCCTAGATTGTGGCGCCCTAGGCAACTGCCTGCTTTGCCTGTGCCTAAGGCCGGCCCTGGAAACAAACACTGTTGAGCATGAGGAATTTAATAGAATCCGGGTTTCTTCCGCTAAGGACAATCGTGAAAAATCTGTTAAACAACTGTACCGAAGAAATAAAAAACAGCACGATTCCAAATCCTAAAAATCCAGTGAAAAACGAGATCGCGAAAGAATTGTTACGTCTTTGGCTTTTTTACTTTAATTTACTTGAACCAGTTAACATTAAGGCACCTGGTGTCAATTTATTTCCTGGAGATTTTACTAATAAACCTTCGCTCATAAGTCGCACTTTAAAATTCAATTCCGAGCGAGAAGACTATCATTCGACCGGATGCTATTTGCCAGCGGGTCAGATCCTCAAAGTAGAAGTGATTTCTGGAAACTATGATAGAAATTGGCAACTTTTAATCGGATGCCATACAGATATTCTGAAAAATGGCGACAAATGGAAAAGATGGCCAAACATACATGGGAAAATAACATTAAGTAAAACACGTCATGAGATTTCGTCTCCATTTGGAGGTCTAGTTTATTTAAAAAGCCCTAAGAAACCTAATCTTCATATCGAGGTGAAGTTGGAAAATGTCGTGGATTCGCCACAGTTCAGACTTGCAAAAGCAGATGAAGGAAAACAGACATGGAAAAAGAGTCGGCGCTCCCCGGGACTTTGGGCGGATATCGCCGGAGAGTTAATTACAATCACATTGCCTGCCGTTAATGTGAGGAATCTAGACTTTGAAGATTTGACTTCGGTGATGAAAACATGGGATAAAGTTGTCCGCTTGCATCATGATCTTCGTGGAACCAACGTTTCTGAGTTCCGGCGTCAGTGGATTGTCACAGACGAACTACCAGATAATATTGGCTTGCACTCAGGATATCCAATTGTTAGCAAATTAGACTTAGGCAATGCCACCCGGTCAAAGTTTTTGCTCAATAACAAATATCTGCTTGAATTTGGACAGTGGGGAGTGTTTCATGAATTAGGCCACAATATGCAAAGATATGCGTGGACGTTTGATGGTACATTGCAAGTGACGTGCAACATATTCACATTGCACGCCATGGACCGTCTTTGTAATCTCAAACCATGGATCCACAGTTGGCTCGGACTTCAGCTGAACAAGACAGAACAGTTTCTCAAAGATGGAGCCGTTTTTGAGAAGTGGAAGAGTACTGCGGGCATCGCATTGTTTATTTATGCACAACTTGCCCGTGAATTTGGATGGGAAAGTTATAAGACAGTGTTTCGCCGATATGAGACAATGGATGATTCCACGAAGCCAGAAACAGATCAGGAGAAAATGGACATGTGGTTTGAGATATTTTCAGAAGTGGTTAAGTATAATCTTGTACCTTTGGCTAATTTCTGGAATATTCCACTCTCGTTGGAAACGGTTGCTAAACTTCAGAAAGCTTATCCAGGAAAGCCATTTCTACCCGACGATGAAGTCACGAGATTTGCTCCAGACAGAGTTAATGCTATTCTTCTACAGTTTCCAGGAACTAACAGAGGAAAATATATACCGAAATAGTTTCCAACTCGGTAATGCTTTTTCAAGCTTATGATTTTGGAACTCCTTCTAGCAATTAAAGCTGCTATCGGCTAACTGAATTAAACTAAACAAACTAAGTTTGCCAAGAACCCATTGTTAGCAACAGTTGATGGAAGGGTCAAATACGCTGTTAAATAATAATAATAATCTGTCGTGCGTGTTCAAGAATCCTAATTACAATGTTAAAACGTTATGTCTCATGTATCAATCAATGGTCTTGTGTTCACACAAACTAACCTATAATCTAACAGCAGGGTAGACCTAAGAGAAGAAATAAGTCGAGACTTGAAAGAGTCAATTAAGTCAGTCGCTCGAATGACCGGAGGAGAACTGTTCCAACATCTACTGTAGGGCCAGCCGCCGAGAAGGCGGGGGCAACGGAACGAGTTCTCATCGCGTTTCTCGAGCGATCGAAGTCGGAACCCGGAGCAGAGATAAGTTTAATACGCCCATGGTCAAACCCATTGTTTTGGGATTCTGTGAAAGAATACCGATCTGTGTCCTTGGAGTCACATCGACCGTCAACTACGCCGGAGAAGTTCTTCCATCCATTGAATGTCTTAATCTCCCGGTAAAACTTTGAGGAACTACTGAACAGTGTGAGAACCGTCTGTCCTTGGCGGCGGTCCAGAAACTCTGAACATGTTGGCTTGCTGTACTGCAATTCTTCCTTCTGACACTGTCCTTATAATTATGCGAATTCGAACAAAGTATATGACCGATTCTGGTCATTTGTATTGTTAAGGTACAGTCACCTGTGTTCTCGCTTCTTACACCAAGTCCAGAACCTCTTCATCTCTGTTGTGATATTTCCAGTTGATTCGGGATAGGTTTGTTCGTCCCACAGTTATAAAAACGTCCCCAAGTTCCCAATTTCTGCTTTTCATAATTTCTCATATCTCTACAATGTTACAAAACATATTCGGTATTCCTCATTCTTTTTGAGTTTTGACTTCGATTACTTCTCGTGAGCCAACCTCTCTTCAATTCTTGCTTGCCCAGTGTTATTTATCTTTTGATCTCAACACTCTATTTGCGGTCACCAGGTCCATGCTTCGGGCAAAACGCGCTGGGTTCTTCCCGAGGGACGCCCGTACCGTGACCAACCTGGCGACCAGAGCAGCCGATGTTCTCTGCGGGGCAATTACAGATCTCATCTGGATTAAGTGTCTCATTTAGACCTACTTTGGATTTAAGTTGCAGACTCGTTTAGCTCGGTGATACCGGTATCTTACACATAATTATTATAAGCGCAGCACGTCCTCCGAAGTCTGTGCCTAGAAAACTGAATGACTCAATACAACCTGCGCTTAAGACCTCACTCATTTGCCCTCCCAAATAAAGACGACAGGAACTATATTCCATGAATGATGTATAAAAACATTTAGGACTAACCATACTGGCAATTAGGGACTAAAATAATAAAGGAAAGTTTTGCAATGAATCAAAACCGGTTAGGCCCTATACTAATATCTAATCCATACTGAAGACCTTGTAATTTGCTGAATATTGACAACAGGCTTCATTAAATGAATAATCGAATATACATACAAACTTACTTTCAAGGTATCCGATACGCATAAATAAAATAAGGGCTTGCCTAGTGAGTATGTTGCCAGTCTCATATGCTACTAAGAGACCGTTTAATGCGATTTCACTCCAAGCGACCAGCGAATGATGTATTGGACCTTATGATAATGGCGCTATAGAAATCACTAGATCCGATTAGATAGGTCAGGTCCTCTATACCAGCAAACATCCTGTGACATATTTTAACCTGTTTCATATAACGCACTCCACAGTCCGTATTTGTGCAAAAATGTACTAAGGAGCTAACAATTTTCCAATATGTTATTGACCGTATAGATCACCATACGCTACACAAAATCTTGCAACAGTTCTTCGGAATTTGTGTTGCATTAATTAGTTAGTTGGTTATACAGACACTTCATATAGCTCTCTGTTAAAGTGACTCATAAACCGACGCCTGCACTACCCACAAATGATGCTAAATCCTTTAGAATCAAAACGCTCGTTAACAAGCAAACAATACTCAGATAACTAGAAGAGTAACCATTGATTGGCCCCCGCACACACGAACAACCCAAAGTTAGCATGCTCAGACTTTCTCTATGCTCAGACTTTCGGTGGGGTCGAGCGACGACACGCGATAAGTAGTTTCAGTTTATCGACACTGTGTGCATACAAAGATCATTAGCGTCGCCCTCCTCCTTTATCCAGGCTTGGGCCTGGCACTGTCAGAGAACAAACAGTGGCGATAATGTCCGCGTTAACCGCTAAGATCACCGCCCAGCGGTCCCTCATAGGTGTTAGATGACACAGCGTCCGAATATCCCTCGAACCGTCGGATCCGCGTAGAACAGTCAGGTTTATCGAAGAGCCACCAGTGACCATGCGGCCAAGGTCGCTCCAAACAGCCCAACGCTGGAAAGTCTACTCACGTTAAGACAAATCGAGTCCAATTGTGAACGTCTGTGGAATATAGCGCCGCCTGACGTCAACTAAGTCCTCCATACTTGAGTTGCTGATAAATGAGTATCACCGCAATTTTAGAAGTTAAACTTGTTGTCCCACCCTTGGATTGATGAGGTCATGTTAACGAATCAGTCGATTGATCCTTATAGACCTTCATAACAACGCTCCGTAGAGGTTTTCCTTAGAGGAGGGTAAGCAAGTGCGCTATCCTCGCAGTTTTACCTTGACTTATATTAAGATTGTCACTTCTAAAATATGCATCGTCCTTAAAATATAGCAACGATCCTCTTTCCACTGATCCTCTCATCCATTTACGCCGATAAATAAATGACGCTGAATGATAGTATAATCAAACAGCCGTAGCGGTAAATGCTGGTATAAGATTTCCAGAATCAGAAATGTGAAGAGCAAAAAATTAAAACGCCATATATCAAAATCAATTACGCTAATTATGTCAAAATGAAGTTTGGTCAGAAATAAGAGATACTAAATTATGTTTGACTGAACAAAACTTTGCATTGCAAATGACTTGATTCATAAGAACGCAATAATTCTAAACAATGTCTTAAAATTCGTAGCCTTAACGTTTGCAATAAATACTTTATGCACCTGTATTTGCTTTTAGAATTAGAAATAAATTAAGATTGCCTACCTTCAAAATTTGTAATAAATAACTTCATCGTCCTGTACATGCATTTTGAAATAGCAATAAATTAAAACTGCTTGGTGATTCTGGAATAACAATGTTTACCTTCTCGACTCTAAGCCTAAGGCAAATAGTTATGGTTATATAAATGCTTCCTATCCAGCATTTAAGCAGAGTTTGCAAAAGACAGAGTTTAGTTTAGATCCATTGAACTCGGTCGGACATCCATCTGCATTCTGCATGCTATACTTGAATATGTCAACTTTATGGATGATGTGCATCGTTGTTTTGTTCCTTAAAGACACAGAGGCAGCAGACGTCAGCCTTCTTCCATCACCAGCAGCAGCAGGAACTATTTCATCCACTGGTATACGCTAAAATCTTAAGTACGTTGTCATTTAGACCTCATACACCAATAATAATAATAAAAAATATTATGTTCATAAGACCTCCTATCAGCTTTGCCGTCCGCAGTCTTAACCTATTTTTCGCTTAGTGCTCATTAGGCGATTTCTTGGGACTCTATGCCAAGCGAATGTGTGTTAATACCGCAAGATGTCGTCTTCTACCGAGCTATACAGAATATTATAAAGCCTGAGCTTCAGCAGCCTCGTGTGACGATTTCCCCTCCTACTGTATTCAGATACACGTCCCAAAATGTTTGCATGTATCGAAATACATGCATGAAGCACTACGATAAATGTCGTACAATGTATGCATGTAGGTATGTATGTATGTAATATGCAAGCATAAACATTTACTGCAGCCGTTTTAAGTAGGCCAACTTTACAAAACCGCTGCCTGCGGTAGCCTAAAATATGTTAGAGTCATTAAGATCAAGCGATTATTCAGCAAACGAACTGTGCTCAAAAAGCTGGAAGAGTCACCGCTGGCGAGCTCCCGCAGACACGCAATGAACAACCCACGAATTGTCATGCAAAGATGAGAATAGACAATGTTTGATTGATTACTCTGCGACCGGGCATACTTCTTGAGTCTGGGTCTGTGGAGGACGACATTCTACGCAGAGGACAATAATAGAAGCTTTTATGAAGCACCGTGGAAGTTGCATATATATGCAGATATCGCCCTTTCACTCATCAAATCTGGCTTATCCGACCTTATCCAACTCAAATCTTCATTTTCGAACAATCCTCCTCGGTGTAGGCCTACAGATTCGCTTATTTTTGCTCAGCACGCATTTAAACCTGTGACAGACGAACTGAGGAACTCAACAAGATAAACTACACACACTCAGAGTTAACTCAGAAGCGTCACATTAATTGTATACATACGCACATGTACAATTGTACATATTTAGTAATGGTCTCAAAACACATTTGAAACAATTTTAGTTTGAACTAACCGAAATTTATGCGCTACGGAAGATCTGTAATGTATTTGCCTGACACCTTCTTTCTTCCGTTTTAGATCGATTAAACAATCGAAGACCACAGATGCTGCAAGATCGAAGGATCAGATCCGCTTCTAAAAACGCCAACCAGTTGGCACAGGTTCTGAAACACGTCATTTTCTCCATGTCCTAAATTTTTACGGTCAAGTCATCATTGCCGGTATAATCATTATCATGATCATCAGCATAGAATCAGTATCAAATCAAATCAAATCAGTTTATTTCCTGATCCAGCATAGTACAATTATAGCACAATAAACACAGTAAATTACATCAGTTGTGGATACCAAGGAGGAGACCCAGAAGGGATGAAGAATCCCGCTAATAGGGCCACCTAATAATTGTGAATAACAGAAAATAATGCATGACAGCCGGTTCTTGTGATTACCGTACACGAAAACTTTGATGACCAGAAAATGGCTAAATTATTAAACAAAATTACTAACATAACTTAACTAACACTTAACTAACACACCCAATAAAAAGAAAATAAGAATTCAAGTAATTTGATGAATAAGGTAAAGGCGTAGTTTTTTCTTAAAAATACGAAGACCAGGTAGTTGACGAATAGATAACGGTATACTATTCCAAACGTTAGCCCCTGCAAATCTGATAGAAAATAACCGAGTGTTTGTATGAGCAAAAGGTTGTCGATATAATTTAGAATTTCTTGTAGAGTAAGAATGAATTTCAGAGGCACGGAGGAAGAGTTGTCTATAAATTACTGGTAACAAATTATGCTCGTAACGATACATAAATTCACCAATCTGTGCCTTCCTAATTTGTTCGATTTTTAATAACTTAAATTCTAGAAATAGTTGACTAGTATGAGAACCGTAAGGAACACCAGCCACGCAACGGATAGCTCGTTTTTGCAGAATGATCAGCCTTTGTAGATTGGATTTATAAGTAGAAGCCCATATTATATTGCAATAAGCGAGGTAGGGATAGATGAGGGTGTAATAGAGGGTTAACCGAACATGGGGTGGCAGTAAGTATGAAGCTCGTTTTAGAATTCCTACATTCTTAGCTATTTTAGAGGAAATAGCTTCTATGTGATCTTTCCAAGATAGATGTTGGTCTAATATAACTCCTAAAAATTTGGATGAGGTTACTTGATTAATGGGATAACCATCAATACACAGAGTATTAGAAGTGGTAGACAATAGTTTCCTATGAGACCTGAAAAGAATATAATTGGTCTTATCTAGGTTCAGCGATAATTTATTGGCACGAAACCAATTAGCAATGTGAATTAGTTGGGCATTCACTATTTGGTATAAGTTGGCAAGAGAGCTGTGGGAATAGAAGATTTTAGTGTCGTCGGCAAAGAGCACGAAGTACATAAGTGGCGATGCATTAGGAAGGTCATTAATGAAGATGAGGAATAATATAGGTCCAAGGTTAGATCCTTGCGGAACACCAAATCGGACTGTGCGCATCGTCGAGTAGGCACCATTGAAGTAGACCACCTGTGAGCGATTCTCAAGGTAACTAGCAAACCACTTAAGCTGAACTCCTCTTATACCATAGTTGTTAAGTTTTTTAAGCAGAATATTATGGTTCACCGTATCAAAAGCCTTGGCCAAGTCAAAAAATACACCAAGGGAATATTCGTTATTCTCTATTGCTTCAGATATCTTATCCTGGATACTCAACAATGGCATAGATGGGGAATGACCACCTTGGAATCCATGTTGAGATGGATATATGATGTTAGTTTTTCCAAGAAAATTACTTAATCTTTCGTACATTAATTTTTCAAAGATTTTAGCGAAGAATGGAAGGACAGAAATAGGTCTGTAATTAGCTACATCGCTCCTTTCACCTCTTTTAAAGATGGGAACTACCTTAGCAATTTTTAAAGCGTTAGGAAATATGCCAGTGTTAAAGGAACAGTTGATTATTTCTGACAGTGGTCTAGCAATATTAGCAATAGAGGGGGAAGCGACAAACGGGTCTATGTCATCGATTCCCTTACTATGGGACAGACGAATTGTTCTGTTTAGTCTAATTATTTCCTCTGAAGTTGTTTCTTCAAGACCAAAAGAGCTGATAGTAGGAGGGCTTAAATAATCTTCAAACGGAGAGATTGGATCAGGTATTTTTTTAGACAAAATTTCGGCAATTTCTGTGAAGTAGCTATTCAATTTATTGGCTATTTCTTCCGGATCCTCGATCTTAATCCCATCAGAGTTTAAAGAATTGACAACCGAATCATTGTTCACTAGTCCAATTACAGAACGGATGAGACTCCAGGTTCTCTTAAGGTTATTACTACATTTACAAAATTCCTCAGCGTAGTAATTCTTTTCAGCCCGGGTTCGAATGGATTTAAATTTGTTTCTGTAAGTGATAAACTTACTTTTATTGGTCTCATTCGGATTTTTTATATATTTTAAATAAAGCGAATTTTTTCGTTTACAAGATTTTAGAAGACCCTGAGACATCCACGGATTTTTTAGAGTTACCTTCCGTCCACTACTGGTGGAAAGCGGAAAAACCTTATCATATACTGTTTTGTAAGAACTCATGAAATGGTCATAGGCCTTATTCGGGTCATTATTAATGCAAGCCTCAGTAACTGAGGACCAATCGGTGGCGGATATCGCCTCTTGAAAGGTGCTAATTCCCTCATTTGTGATTTTTCTGTAATTCCCTGCAGATTTAGTGGGTAGTTTTGCTTCACAATTTAAGTGGACGAAAAGAGGCAAGTGGTCAGAGATGTCACAGGCAATTATCGATGAGGTGGTTACACGGGGCCAAGCGTTAGTAAAGATGTTATCGATAAGTGTAGCAGAATGATCGGTTATCCTAGTTGGTCTAGTTATGACGGGCAGCAAGTGGTGAGCTAGCATGCAATTATAGAAATTAGTAGTTTGTTTATGCATATTAACTTTTAGGAGGTCGATGTTGAAGTCACCCAATAGAAGTATATCTTTTATTTTTTTGGAAATGTCAGAAAGCAGAGCTTCAACTTCATCGGTGAACTTATCTAGCTCTTGGCCTGGTGGCCTATACAAGGCCCCCACCAAAATGGAACCAGTAATAAGGGGAATTCTCAGTAGTAGGCCTTCAAACGTGCGTGCATTAGTACATTTAGCATGTTCAAATTGTGAGAATGAAAGCTCTTTCCTAAGCAGAAAACCAACACCACCGCCATGTCTCTGCCCTCTCGGTCGATGCACAAATTGATACATATATATATAGAGGGAGGTGATGACTACAGTAACTGACGCAATATTATATAATATTGCATTCTTCAATTTGAAAGATAGAGAAATCAGCGTGGCACACCGCACCCATATACATGTCGAAGCACAATCAAGAGAAATAAAAGAAAGGATTGACAGAACTCTGTCAGTGATCGCCTGAAAATAGGACCATAGGGATACAGTTTTTACCATCCTTTGCTAGCAACACGAATGGATGCTGCCTAGGACGTCAGTTGTAGCGATGTTTGGCAAGAGGTGGGAAAAAGGCTTCTCAGGACATGGTTGTCATTCTGCATAACACCATGAGGCAGACCTAGCATCGGTTCCAGCCGCTAACTTCTTCATGTTCAGCGACATGGCCGGGAGGAACCCGTGACATCGCATCCGGTTCAACATTCTCTCCAATTTAGCTCTCTCTTCGCCCAAGGTGAACCCACCAGGCTGGGGTATACCGCAGATCACAGTACATGGGACCTTAGTATTCTCAATGCGTAGAGCGATCTTGAACATCCCCTCAGCAGTTCAGACAGATGTTGTGCATCTTTTCCTGGAGATGGTCCTGGAGAGTCACGCCCAGGATACGCACTGATGTCACCCTCTGAAGTTGCTGTTCCTATTAGGTGGAATCTCTATTCTCCATCTGCCAATCAGCATGTCATGCGACTTTTCAGAATTAAGAATTATTCGTACACATTACTTAAATTTCATTCAAAACTCAGTGTTTGGGTCTCCATACATCTAATGCAATTTCTTCTCGATATGAAGTCAGGAGTAATTTTCTGGAAAAACCTTAATTGGAAAGGTGCGTTTCGTATTTAAGACGAATTTTCTAGCAAAATATAAATTTTTACTTAGAAAAAATCTCAGGTTTCATTAAGAGCTTTTAATTGAATTATTTCTCGTTAATACTTTTCCGTGAGATAAGAATGCACATAATAGAATTGCCTTTAGCTTACATCAATAATATTATGATTACGGCTCTATTTTGTTAAAACAGGAACCACTGGAACTTAATTTGGAAATAGTAGAAAACAATGCAAAGTACTGTACATGAAGTGGCGAGATGACATTATTAAAGGTATCAGCGTTTTACCTAAAAATGGAAATCCAGGAAGATTGATAGTTTTTGGGGAAAATGCTGAACCAATTCTTACTGGAAGCACCGAGGAAGATGTATTCATTGCAGCAGCAGAGTTTGGAAAAGGTCGCATCGTCGCCATATATCAGGATTGCTCGAACAATAATTTTTCACAATACGACGATACAACAGAAAATGCCACGTCAATATTAAACCGCAATATAAAGAAGTGGTTAACGAAGGCAACATTTAAGAAAGACAGCCTTATTACTGACGCCAACGTCGAAGTTAACAGAGATAAATTGATGTCATCTAAGATTGTTATTTACAATGGAAATCAGTTTAAAATACCGCCGACTGATCTGACAGAATTTGTTCGCAACGGAGGGGCATTGCTTCACTGCTTCGCACCATGGAGATGGCAGCCACTAAGCAAGACAAACAAGGAAAAAGCTCTTTCCGATGTACCCTATATGGCTCTGCTGAACGAGGCTGGCATAGTTTATACGGGTGATGACATTAGCGCACCAGAAACTGGATTCTTGGTCAGTGACAACAAAGCGAACGATGCCCACATGTTAAGATCAACAGCAGCAGCTGGAAAAACGTCAATCTGATAACAAAAAAGAAGAAAAAATTGACGATATTTAAAATTTTAATAATATGTGGAATACTTCAGTTATATCCACACGTGACAAGTCTGTTGGAAATTTGTACAAAAGAAATAGAAAAACTCGCAATACCAAGCCCCCAAAAGCCGGCAGCGAGCAAGAGCGAGCAAGGACTGCTGAATCTCTGGCTATCTTATTTCAATTTTCTTGAACCAATTAACGTAAAGGCGCCTGGAATCAATTTATTTCCTGGAGATTTTACAAAAGAACTTCCACTCAGAAGTCATATTTTAGAATTCCATTCCAACACATGGAACTACCATTCGACCGGATGCTATTTACCAGCAGGTCAGATCCTCAACGTGGAAGTGATTTCTGGAAACTACGATAGTAATTGGAAACTTTTCATCGGATGCCACACAGATGTTCTGGGCAATGGTATCTGGAAAAGATGGCCAAACATACATAGGAGAATAACACTGAGTAGAACACGTCTCCATTTGGAGGTCTGATTTATTTATTAAGCTCTGACAAACCCAACCTCTATATAAAGTTGAAGTTGGAAAATGTCGTCGATTCACCACAGTTTAGACTTGCACAAGGTGATGAAGGAAAAGAAACATGGGAAAACAGTCGGCGGTCTCCGGGACTTTGGGCAGATATCGTCGGAGAATTAATAACAATCACCATGCCATCGTCAAGCGTGAGGGATCTAGAATATGACGCACTGACCTCGGTCATGAAAACTTGGGATTCCATAGTCCGTTTGTTTCACGACTTGCGTGGAACCAACGTGTCTGAGTTCCAACGTCAGTGGATTGTGACGGACGAACAGCCAAATAGAGGTGGAATGCACACTGGCTAGCCAATTGTCACTCACCTGGATGTCGCAGACCCAAAGCAACAGGACTTCCTTCTCAACGGTTCTGCTCTGTTGAAGCGAGGAAATTGGGGACCTTATCATGAAATTGGACACAATATGCAGCGGAATGATTGGACGTTTAAAGGTACAGGAGAAGTGACGTGCAACATATTCACTCTACACGCCATGCATTCTCTTTCTAATCTCAAACCATGGCTCCACAGTTTTCTCAGACAGTATCTGAAAAAGGCGGAGCAGTTTCTCAGAGATGGAGCGGATTTTGAGAAGTGGAAGAGATCTCCGGAAATCGCTTTGTTTATTTATGCACAACTTGCGCGTGACTTTGGATGGGAAAGTTACAAGAAAGTGTTTCGCCGATATGAGGAAATGGTTGATCACAACTACGACTACTTTAAGAATAGCGATTTTTACATTTACGATTCTACGAGGCGAAGACGAATCTGGGAAAGAACAAACCAGGGTAAAATCGACATGTGGTTTGGGATATTTTCAGAGGTGGTTAAGTATAATTTGTACCTTTGGCTAATTTCTGGAATATTCCGCTTTCGTCGAAAAAGGTTTATCATCTTCAGAAAGCTTATCCAGTTGGCTTTCTACCAGACGATGAAGTCACAAGATTTGCTCCAGACAGAGTTAATGCTATTCTTCTTCAGTTTCCAGGAATTGTAAGAGGGAAATATATACCGGCATAGTTTCCAACTCCATAATGTTTTTCTAAATTTAGGGTTTTGGAACTCTTTCTAACAATTAGAGCGCCTAAAACTGAACTAGACGAAACAAACAACGCTTACCAGGATCTCATTGTCAGCAACAGTTGATGGAAGGGTCAAATACGCTTCTAAATAATAATAATAATGATAATCTATCGGGCGTGTTTAAGAATCTTAATTACAATGCTTAAAACGTATGTCTCGTGTATCATATAATTCAATTGTTGTGCGTTCGTACAACTAATATATCAAGATAAGATAAGAATATTCTTTAATTGACCAATACAACGGCAAGTCCATATCGAATGGAGGTCTCTGGTAAATCCGGAACATGGCCTCCAACTGTGAGATAGAAAGGAACTGGGAACCTACCATCTCACCTCCAAACAGCATCATGAAAAATGGATTGTTCACATATGCGACCGACCCTCGAAACGAGGATTCGCTGAGAACAGAACAAGAACACAACAGACCAACTAATTATTGCTGAGCGTCCGCATTTTTGTGTACAGACATGGTAACTAACATGCATCAATACTTAAGAAGATCAAGACAGTCAAACAATTCTAAAATAATTCTAAAATTACGCATTATTATCCGAGACCCCATATATCATTCTAATGATGACATTTTTTCTCATCAAGCCTTCTGCATTGTGCGGATATAGGCGCAGCGGCGTGAGCGTAGATTGTGGTAGAATGATACCGATCCTCCGGTTCATGCAAATGCACGACCCCCATTAACCAGGACAGATATTGTTAAGCTAATGCATCCGACAACGTATATAACTGGCTAAAATAATCAGGTTTGTTCACATACATAATAATTGCTCGCAAGCGAGAGGCTATGATCTTTTATGCAATAACCGGGTTTGTTGACTTATCTCATTTATGCACGCAATCATGGCACCGGAATGCGAAAATTCTCAAGAGGTATCCTGGTTATTGTTACCTACTCCCTTACAATACCAGCTTGAAATTTACACCATACATGCGCCTCTACGTCAGGAGCATTTTAAGCTAACTTTCACGTAACCAGGTAAGTCGACTTCCTGGTTCTTGCACCAAGGTCTTCAATTGTCTTGTGTTCTTACAACTAATCTATTGGCCACAACAGTTTTCAGAAAGAAGTTCACAATCGGATCAAGCGTTTTGTACATAGATAGCCCGAATAAGTATAAAAACTGTCAACGTTTCATCCCGTCGATCAAAAGCTCGCCGAATGTTGGATCCGTCAACCACGGAAGGATATCGAGTTCCCATCTGTAGGCTATTATTGTTGGACTTCATTTGCTATCAGCCGCAATTTTGGTGGATTCTGTGAAAGAATGGCGACGAGCTTCCTTGGAGTCACATCAGCCATCAACTACGCCCGAGAAGTCCTGCCACCAATCGAATGTCTGAATCTCCTGGCAAACCTTTGAGGGACTACTGGACGATGTGAAAAACGTCTGTTTTTGGCGGCGGTCCAGAAACTCTGAACATAGTGATTTTCTTTCCAGCAATTCTTCCTTCTCACAGCGTCCCTATTGTAAGCGATAGGCCTATATGACCGATTCAGTTCATTTGTCTTGTTAGGGTATAGGCCTAGTCGCCTTTGTTCTCACTTCTTACACCAAGTGCAGAAACTCTTCATCTATGTTGTAATATTTCCAGTTGATTCTGGATAGGTTTATTCATTTCCACATTAAATGTGGAAATAAATAAGCGGAACATCGTTAAAATAGACCATAAATAAATGAGCAGAAGTTGGGAAATTGGAGGCATTCGAGTGAAAGTCTTCTGTGATTTTGTTTACTTTATGGTATTTTATGATTTTCCATATAGCCCTTACACATGTTTGATCGTTTGCTCTTGTATTCCTGCATTTTGCATTGCTCTCCATATTCCATCATTCCATATAACTGTCGAATGCTAATGGACTGCAACGAGACAAAACAGCTGGATGGAACAAAAATGCAAAGAAGCTGAGGAAGCTTTCAAGGTAAACAGCATGAGAGAAATATATAATAAGATAAAACGACTTAGCGAACTATAATTATTCAGACTCAACGTTGCATCACTCAAAGACGCAAATGATAAATGAATAGCAGACGATGAGGTTGTGAATGTTGGCAGAGCGACGGATGGCTGAACGGATGTTGAAGCTGCCGATGTTTATGGCCGCTGGTTTCGACGTTGGCTTGCTGGACTGGACTTTGTCGTAGGGTGGACCACGGATACCTGCGATATCGCCCGCAAGAAGCAGGAGAAGAGCGACCACTACGGATGAGAGAGAACGGCAGCGCCGAGGACGAAAAGGTCGGCCCGTACGTGACCATAATTATATCAAGATCCCTGTGACGGGCGCAGCACAGGGTTTATTCGTCCAGTGAACGCTTGCATCGGGCGACTTTCCGACACCTGCAGACATCGCGCGTCAGTCATAGGATAAACTGAGAGGTGACGCTGTTGATATGAAGATCGGTTTTGGCCAAGAAAATTGATTAAAATGGCGACCTCAACAAGCAGAGTTACATCCAAATTGGCTGTGCAACGAACGTCTGAAGACTGCAGTCGATAAGAACGTCTTCAAAATTTAAGTTTCCGTATTCGGCTATGTGAAAATCTGTTTCATTTACCAAGTCATGAACCGATATCCAGTTAGACGAAATATAAATCCATAACATGAGACATAAAAGGCACAATAAACTCAAAAGAAATATTATAACGAGTGCAAAGCACGCATTAGCCTATTTTGCGTCCATCTTGGTCACCTGGCGACTGATTCATTATTAGCCAAGAATGCTGCTTAGCTTGCACTGGTTGTCATGTTATCTTGAAGTATTATAGGTCTATCAATGGATGTACACTTCTGGACTCTCCGTCTCTGTTCAACTACCTTCGATGAAGTTGTGCAACGGTGCTACCATATCCATCGAGTGAACAAAGTGTTCATTTATATTAACATGAGTTATCTTCGTTCTGGCTACTTTAAGTTTTGGACACAATGATTCCTTTTACGAAACATATGTTTAGGCAATTCCATTGCTATTCTAACTTCTAGGGTTGCAAAATTATGATAGTAATGGAAAATGACGGCCATTTTGGACGCCATCTTGGATTTTTAGAAGAGCTCCAGGGGATTGTCGGGTACTTTAGTATGCAATACTCATTCAACTCATATTCCTAGAGCTATCCTGAAAATTCAGCTTGCTTGCCATGAGCTGTTTCCAGCTTTTGGCACATTATGACCTAATGCTCTTGGACTGTATGCGTATCCGTCTACACGAGTTACAATGCACATAGGCTTCCTCAAGGGAGCTACTGACTGAAACTTCGCCTCATCATCCTCTCTTCATCATCCACGTCTTGGAGCTTGGATCCTCTACCCACATTCCAACTCCAGGAATTCGTGGACTCTTTTTCTATCCCTTCTTACAACCCTCTGCAATCGATCTCTCCAGGAAGGCATCCTGCCTCCAGTGCAGAAGAGACCCATCCAGATCCCTGTCCTGAAGAGTGACGGACTGGATCCAACTGACTCAGTGAATTACAGACCAATAGCGAACGTCACCTTCCTTTCGAAAACCATCGTAAAGGTCGTTGCAATGCAGCTCGTCGCCTTCTTAGAGGAGAATAAACTGCATCCGCCATGTCAATCTGACTTCAGAAGGCACCATTCAACCGAGACGCTCCTACTTCGACTTCTCTCAGACGTCTACGGGACTATAGATGGACCCAGCTCACCTTGCTGCCCCTATTTGACGTCAGCGCCGCATTTGACATTGTAGACCATGGACTCTTAATAGAGCGGGGTGTGTTTCTTTTGGTCTGACTGCAGACATTCTTGAATGGATAGCTTCTTTTCTACACGACCGTGCCTTTTGTGTGGTCCATGGTTCCACTAGGTCCTAAGGAGTACCTGCTCAATATTGGCTTCCCAGGACTCTGTCATCAGACCCATTCTCTACATAATTTACACTTCTGGACTTGCCTCACTCCTTACGACTCATGCTGTCTTGGGTCAGCTATAATTATCCTGACGACGTACAGGCGTACAAGCACTTAGCACGGTCTGCCATCAAACGTCATCTCAGAGGTCCGGGACATGAGTGGGACCTTAACGTCCCTAGAGGCATGGATGTCGTCTAATCCACTGCGTCTAAACCCAGCTAAGACTATATTTATCTTGTTAGGCAACCTGAAGCAACGTGGTAAGCTAGACCTCGATGCATTTGCGACTGAATTCCCCAGTTATACATTCTCAACTACGGTCCGTGACCTGGGTGTTCTGCTGGACCAGCAGCTAACTTTTTATCCACACATTCGCCGCCTTGCTCAGTACTGTTATTATCAGCTGCCCAGCCTCGCACCATTTCCTGTTC
>JACEVL010000263.1:3453962-3641462 GCA_020284085.1 Aporrectodea caliginosa | reverse complement strand
AACAAGACCTCCAAATGGAGACGAAATCTCATGACGTGTTCCACTCAGTGTTATTCTCCTATATATGTATGGCCATCTTTTCCAGATGTCATTGTTTAGAACATCCGTGTGGCATCCGATCAAAAGTTCCCAATTTCTCTCATGGTTTCCAGAAATCACTTCTACTTTGAGGATCTGACCCGCTGGTAAATAGCATCCGGTCGAATGGTAGTCGTGTCTGTTGGCATGTAATTCTATCGTACGATTTTTGAGTGGAGCTTCGTTTGTAAAATCTCCAGGAAATAAATTGATTCCAGGTGCCTTTACGTTAATTGGTTCAAGAAACTCGAAATAAGAGAACCAGAGTTTCAACAGTCCTTTCTCGATCTTGCTCATTGCCGGCTTTTGGGGGCTTGGAATTGCGAGTTTTTCTATTTCTTTTGTACAAATTTCCAACAGACTTGTCACGTTTGGATTTAACTGAAGTATTCCACATTTTATTAAAATTTTAAATATCGTCAATTTTTCCTTCTTTCCTGCCAACAGACTGACATTTTTTTCAGCTTCTATTGTTGTTCTTAACATGTGAGCATCTTTGGCTTTGCTGTCACTGACCAAGAATCCAGTTTCTGGTGCGCTTATGTCATCAGCCGTGTAAACTATGCCAGCATCAATCATCAGAGCCATATAGGGTGCATCGGAAGATGTTTTACCCTTGTTCGCCTTCATTAGTAGCCGCCATCTCAATGGTGCGAAGCAGTGAAGCAATGCCCCTCCGTTGCGAACAAATTCTGTCAGATCAGTCAGCGGTATTTTAAACTGATTTCCCTGATAAATAACAATCTTCGATGACATCAATTGATTTCTGTTAACTTCGACGTTGGCGTCAGTAATAAGGCTGTCTTTCTTAAATGTTCCCTTCGTTAACCATTTCTTTATATTGCGATTTAATATTGACGTGGCATTTTCTGGTGTCTCGTCGTATTGTGAAAAATTATTGTTCGAGCAATCTTGATATATGGCGACGATGCGACCTTTTCCAAACTCTGCTGCTGCAATGAATACATCTTCCTCGGTGCTTCCAGTAAGAATTGGTTCAGCATTTCTCCCAAAAACTATCAATCTTCCTGGTTTTCCATTTTTAGGCAAAACACTGATACCTTTAAGAATGTCATTTCGCCACTTCATGAACTTTGTATTGTTTTTTACAATTTCCAAATGAGGCTCCAGTGGGTCCTGTTTTTTGACAAAATAAAACCATAGCCATGCAATTATTAATAGGCCTATAGCCCAAAGACAGGTCTAAAGTGTGCATTGCCTCTCTTCGTGTGTTTTGTTGATTTTAAGAAGACATTCGACTCAGTCTCGCACGAAAGACTTTGGACGATACCGTTGGAAATGGCATATCCTGGACACATAGTAAAGCTGCTGACAAACTTCTACAGCAAGTAAAAGGGGAGGTGAGGGTGGCTGGAGTAATATTCATCGAGTTTCTAGTCCGACGCGGCGTACGACAAGGAAGCGTGCCCTCATCATACTTATTCAACATCTTGGCGGAGTTGGTGATGCGAGAGACTTTGGACGGTTATGTCGGTGGATTCAGGATTGGTGGACGGAGAATTACAAATGTATGTGTCTGCGGTATGCCGATTACATCATTTTGATACCATGCTCTGAGGACAAGTTGCAGGGACTGATGGATCGACTAGACAGCGCCCGCAAGAAATACGGATAAACGCGGACAAAAAAGTCATTGCAACAGAGAAAACAATATGCCGCATCAGCAACAATAACAGCGTCCTGGAGTAGGTTGATGCGTATGCTTACTTCGGTTGATTTATTACTGAGGATGGTGACTGTGCAAGAGAACCGATCGCGTCTGGCAAAGGGTTACAGCATCGCAACTGGACTCAAGAAGATTTGGCAGAATCATGATATAACAACTGTCACAAAGTTGCGGCTCTTGAAGGCATTGCTTGGCCAGTTGTTATGTTTGTATACGAGAGTTGGATTTTGAGGAAGACTGAGGAGACAAGAATAGATGCATCTAAGATTAAATGTTTGAGACTTGTCCTTCGAGTACCATGGACCTCTAAAAAGACAAATGAATGTGTACTTGAAACTGCTGGTGCAGAGCAGAATCTTCTCAAATGTTAAGAAATGCAGCTGGCATAGTACGGACACATCATGAAGAAAGAAGAGAGATGCTTGGAGAAGGAGATAGTTCAAGGCACAATGCCAGGCTCACGTGCATGAGGAAGACCAAAAATGAATTGAATGGATAACATTAAAACATGGACCGAACTCTCATTGGCGAAACTAATAAGGAAGGTTGAGAACAGACAACAATGGAGAAATATTGTGCATGACGCGGCCAACCTTCGTTTCGAGGATGGCTGAGGTCAGGACAGGACAAGGCGGCCTAACGATGAAATGGACGTGACCATTAATTGTTCTTCAGAAAATTACTTCTTAATTATATTAGATTATGAAGAAATTGCAATGGATGTGTGGCGACCTAAGCAATGGTTTTTGTATGAAGTTAATTATGAGTACAAATATTGTAGCAGCGGTTATCACATCCCTCCACTGATTCTATATGCTGATGATTATGATAGTGATGATAAATGGCAACGATGACCCTGACAGTGAAAATTAAGGACATGGGTAATGACGTGTTTGATAACCTTTGCTGACTGGTTGGCGTTTTTAGAAACTGATTGTACCTCTGGACATTGCTGCATTTGTGGTCTTTGTTCATTTCTGAGACTTCCATTATTTAATCGATCTAAAACGAAAGAAAGTACCAGACACACACATTAGAGATTTACAGATTTCTCTAAAGCGCATAATTTTTCTGTTAACTAAAGCTAATTGCTTTGAATGAATTAGTTAATTTAGCTCAATAATATTATGTGCTTTGAGTCAAACCATTGCTATCTATGTATTATGTATATGTATATAATAAATGTGACGCTTCTGAGTAACTCTAACTGTGCGTAGTTTATCTTGTTAAGTGACGCAGTAACTCGTCTGTAGCGCAGGTATAAAATGTATGCTGTGCATAACTGAGCGAATCTGTACACCGAAGTTGTTCCAAAAGGAAGATTAGATGCTAGATAAGGTCATATAAGCAGCATTCGATGATTGAAAGCGCGATATCTGCATATATGCGTGAGAACCAGGGCACAACGATCGCCGATCAGACTAGCTCTAGTCTGGAATGCTAAGCTTCCTTATGTTGACCTAAGTCGGACTGTCCAAGTCAGTGAATAGCTTCTCAGGCGGTGGATCTTCGATATTGTTGTTGTGAATTTAGCGTGTCCAATATGGCCGCATGTTTCTGTAACATGTCACTTTTGATCAAGTAGTTGGTCACATGCAGATTTGGCTCGGTAATTTTTTTATTCGTTTTGACTTCTAATGTGGCCTAGTAAACGCTCTTCAAGTCATTCCTCTATTTCGCCGGTGTTAATGAGTGTCTTGGACGGTGTTCGGACGTTTTTTTTATTGCGGTCACCCAAGCCATCAAAATAAACGAAACTGGGAAAAATGTCATAGTCCAGGCAATTTAGAGTAAGACCTCGGCAAAATTGCTTCAGAAGCTTTCTAGACGGTTTCCTGCTCAGTTTCCATTGCTGAATAACATATCCAAAAGCTTTCAGTTTCGTTTATTTTTACGGCGGCCATCTTGGATCTGACCCATTTTCGCAAAGTTCCCATGTCATATTTTGGTAAACTTTTTTTCTTATGATGTAGACGTATCAAAGAGGTGAAAACCATCGAGAAACCTTTTGTTCAAATTTTGTTGATCCTCAACTACTTAATGACCGGACTAACTAAGCGAGATATGAGTTTATTATTCGGACGGCGATAATGATGATGGTGATGATGAAAGGATGATGAAAGTAGGTATTGTGAACATATTACGGATATATGAGGTCTTAATGACAACGTGCTGAAGACTTTTACCAGTGCATGAAATAGTTTCTTCTGCTGCTGCTTCTGGTGATGGAAGAGAGCTGACGTCTGCTGCCTCTGTGTCTTTAAGGAAGAAAACAGCGATGCACAGACTCATCATCCATAAAGTCGACATATTCAAGTATCGCATGCAGATAGATGTCCAAATGTGTCCAGACGATATGAGATAAACTCTGTCTTTTGTCAACTGTGCTTAAATGCTGGATAAGAAGCCTTTATATATAGCCATATTTGCTGTAGAGTCGAGAAGGTAAATAATGGATTGTTATTCCAGAATCACCTGGCATTCTTAATATCTTTGCCAATTTAAAAGTAAACACAGTGCAAAAGTATTAAGTGCAAAATTTTAACGGATAGGAGTGTTCCGAGAGTGTTTAGAAATATTGCGTTCAAGCCAATTAATTTATTTGAAATGCAAATTTTTTAGAGAAAACGAAAAATATTTTTACATATCTTATCTCTGACGACATTTCATTTTGACATATTGCAATGGACTGCAATGAGACAAAAACAATTGGGTGGAATAACAATGATGCAAAGACGCTGCATGCAAGAAGGGTATGCGGACTGTTCATCAAAGGACGATTCATCAAGGGACTATTCATCACGGACTTAGTGGACAATCCGAACTCAAAGTTGCATCAATCAAAGACGCAAATGGTAAAATACTAGCAGACGATGCAAGCATACAGAAACGATGGAAAGAATACTTCGAACAACTATTAAATGCAGACACACTACGGTTCTCACAGAGGTGTCTATAAAGAACACAGAATAACAGATGCCCAAATTTCTACAGGAAGAGGTATCATAGGTATTACCAACAAAATGATAAAGGATAATCAATTAAATTAAATTAATTATTGATGTCGCTCAGCCTTACCAACACAGAGGCAGGATAAGCGCCAGACCTGGATGGAATCACTACGGAACTACTTCAAGGAGGAAGAGAAACAGTTGTTAAAGCTATGCATACCTTGTTACAAATATTCAACAAGAGAAAGAAATACCAGAAGACTGGGCAAAATCGACAATAGTTACCGTATATATATAAAGTAAAAGAAGATCTTAAGACTACAAAAATTACAGAGGCATAAGCCTACAGAGCATTCCAGGAAACGTTTGCACCAAAATGATAGAATATAAAGTGGAGAGGTAGGTTGAAAGAGCACGCGGAGAGGAACAAGCCTATTTATGGCCAGGGAGAAGCACAATTGATCAACTATTCACAATGAGACAGATACTTGAAAAAGTAGAGAACACATCCAGAAAGTCTTCGTTAGCTTTATAGACTTCAGACAAGCATTCGACAGTTATATGGAATGATGGAATATGGAGAGCAATGCAAAATGCAGGAATACAAGAGCAAACGATCAAACATGTGCAAGGGCTATAAGGAAAATCATCAAATACCATAAAGTAAACAAAATCACAGAAGACTTTCACACGAAAACGGGGGTACGACAAGGATGCATCTTATCTCCAGACCTATCTAACCTATAGTATTAGAAGCAGTGATGTCACTCAGCCTTAAAAACACCGAGGTAGAAATCGAATTAAATGGAGGGCTGGTGAATAATCTCCGATTTGCTGACGACATTGGCCTCCTCCCTAAAAGCGGACCAGAACAACAGAATATTACGACAGATTGACGAAGCCAGTAGAAAATTAGGCCTATTGATAGAGATACCTAAAACAATAACTATTAACATCCAAGGAGACGCTATAGATATTGAGCAAGTGGAACACCTGTCTATCTAGGAGGGTTAATAAACGCAGATGGCAGCAACGAAAAAGAACAAACAAAGGAGAATTGGGCACACTTCACAAACATTTGGAATAATGAGCAGGATATGGACAAGTAGAGAATTGACAAAGAAAACCAAGACAAAAAGGTAGGCTATACGAAACGATGATTCAGCCTATTTCCAATACGTATCGGAGCGTTGGACAATGCAAAAACAAGATGAGAAAAGAATTCTTACAGCAGAAATGTGTTGGTTACGGAAGATCGCAAAGATTTCAACACTACAGAAAATCAGAAACGACGACATAAAACACGCTTTAGGTGTCCAAACAACTCTGCTAGACAAAGTCGTTCAACGA
Organism: Aporrectodea caliginosa; assembly: GCA_020284085.1. Lineage (NCBI taxonomy): Eukaryota > Metazoa > Annelida > Clitellata > Crassiclitellata > Lumbricidae > Aporrectodea > Aporrectodea caliginosa. The sequence continues at coordinate 3,635,396 of JACEVL010000263.1, read as the reverse complement.
AGACTCCGATTGTTTGGACATGTAGAGACAATCCCAGTTGACAGAATCCCACATAATTCATTACACGCAAGATTCGAAGGAAAAAGAAACAAAGGCAGACTATATAGGATAGACGACATAACTGAGGACATACAATGAATTGGACTAAAACTAAAGGCAGCAATGGACATGTTAAATGACGGAGGACAATGGAGATTATTTATCTGTACCCATCGCCGACAAATCCCTGGCGCCGTTCAAAAGGCTTCGACAAAGCACTCGTTGGCAAAACCGTGGTAAGGAACCTACTGACTATACCAGTCTTGTTCCTAGCTGTCATTCGATATCTACTCTAACAACGACCGATACCGTTGATATAGGCCTACAACAGCGTTCAGCAACAGTCTTCAACATCTTCACCAACAGTTGATTCTGAAGCCAGTGACATCTCAGTGCGGACAGCTCTGAACGCTGAAAACTATCGGTGAGTAAAAATACAAATAACTATTATATTAAAACTAATTCCGTCCGTCTGTCTGTACCCATCTGCCACACGAGTAATCTGTGATTGCACCGCTGCTGCCTGGTGGTACAAGCACTGTTGACATCGCTAACTTGGCGGTCACTATCAATGCATTCATAATTGAATTTTTCTATGGGCACTATAATATTATTGTTTGTTAAAGTCAGTATAAATACTCTATAATTAAATGCACTTTCTCACTTAAGACCGTTACCTTATGTGGTAGACATTATGCAAAGGACTCACTGTGGCTGACGCTACCAGTTGTGATCTGGGAGAGAAGAGTAGCCTAGTGGACCGCATCAGAGACATATGAAATTCCCAAGCTGCAGGTTTGTCAAACAATATGGAGCATGCTCCACTCAGTTGGATACCTCATTCTCTTTGCAAGTTTATCTTCTTATTGAAGACTGCTGATAAAGAATTTGGTCAAATTTGTGATGAGATACCATACTTCTACGGCCCAGTCTAGGAGTTTCGCTATTGTGGGTCCTACTAGCTGGAACTGATTGCCTCAGTCTCTCCGGGGGACCTTTTTTCTATTTCTTTTGACCAGTTCCGCAAGCGCCTGAAAACCTTTACCAGTAAAGACACGGACCTGGGTCGGGAGCGCCTCTGATCTTGAGTGGCGCTCTATGAATATACGATTACGTTTACGATCAAATTCGAAATTCCTCAGTCCAACAATTCAAAATGACTTGATTGATATTGTAGCTGGTCAGGTGCGTCGTACGATATGTACAGAGGCCATTGAATCCGGTGTAATAGCTGTGTTAGTCGACGATTCAAAAGACGTCTCACACAAAATTTATAAGAGATGAACATTTGTACTATGTACTTCCATCCAATTAACCATCTTCCTTGCATGAAGGATTTATTTCTTTGAGTCACGTTGCAGATTCAAATACTGAATCACTTTGTAACAACATTTTGGCCAAGATAAATTCATCGAGTCTGGACCGTTGTTCTGTTATGGGACAGTGTTATGACGGTGCGTCAGTCATGAGTGGTCATTATGGCGGTGTTCATAAATTATTTCGAGACATTCAGTCAAATGCGCTGTGCCTGCATTTTCACTCTCACCGACTGAATCTTGTCATCGTCAATGTAGCACGAGCAGTGAAATATGCAGGGGAATTATTTTCGCTTGTAAAATCTCTTTATGTGTTTATAACACGACACAAGGTGCACGAAGTATTTTGTACCATGCAAGAAGAAGGAGGCCATGTTCCACGCGAGCTTGGAAGACTGAGTGACACAGGATAAATTTGTCGATATCAAAATAATTATATCGCAGCTCTTCGATCGTTTAAGCATCCTTCTTGAGTTATCTGTTGGCACCGTAGCATCAACTAGGCCAGACTGGATTCGTGGTCTGAGTCATCATTACCAGAATCGGCAACCGCGGAATCGTAGGCCTCAACCGCCTCACTATCCGCATCACTAACAGGTTCTTCGACATCTAGTGGCTTGTCACTATCTCGATTACTGCCATTAGCATCAAAATATTCACCTTCCGACATATCTAGCTGCTTGAGGACCTCAGCAGCCGTAAACCTTCTTTGCGATGCCATTTTATCTACTAGAACGCTAACATCAGACAGTGCACATACATGTATGCCCGGTCTAACGCACAGAACAGGCTGCAGTTACAATAACAATATGCATCGCTATTTACTAGATGACAGCACTCACCTACATGAAGCAGTAACAGAGACGGAGCATGGATTGTCAGCACGCTGGCTGCGCCTATAGACGCTGTATACTGACGTATAGACTGAGGTACGAGTTATCTCTTGGCCCACCAAATGATACACGAGTTAACTCGTGCCACGCTTTCACAGTGTTTAACTCTATAATCAGCACCTAAGAATATCTAGCATTGTCTAATAACACGCCTATCCAAATATTTAGATAAGAATGTCATGGACGGGAACGGGGCATCGTTACAGAAATAGACCATATAATGAGCAAAATTCGGAACTTGGAGGCATTTTAATTTTTTTTTAAATGCCTCCAAGTTTCTAACTTCTGCTTATTATATGGTCTATTTTTTAACGATGTCCCGTTTATTCATTTCCGCATTTAATGTGGAAATGAATATACCTAGCTAGAATCAACTGGAAATATCACGAGATGAAACGGTTCTGCACTTGGTGCAAGAAGCGAGAACACGGTTGGCTATGCCGTAAGAAGATAAATGAACTGAATCGGTCATAATATATATGTTGATGGAATTCACTTATAATATGAACGGTGCCAGAAGGAAGAATTGAAGGAAAGAAAATCACTATGTTCAGAGTTTCTGGACCGCCGCCAAAGACAGACGTTTTTCACATCGTCCAGTAGTCCCTCAAAGTTTTGCCCGGAGATTCAGACATTCGATGGGTGGCAGGACTTCTCGGGCGTGGTTGATGGTCGATGTGACTCCAAGGACGCACGTGGCCATTCTTCCATGAATCCCCAGAATTGCGGCTGATAGCAGTAATAGGTCCGTATGTCCAACAATATACAGACGGGAATCCGATAGCGTTCAACGGTGGACGGATCCAACATTCGGCGAGCTTTCGATCGACGGGATGAAACGTCATCCTTTTATCACTTATTCCGACTATCTATGTGCAAAACATTAATACTTAATTATGAAAACTGTGCTGATTCACCGACCTAGGAGGGGGCGTGACCAACTTGATACCCCTACTGTCACGCCAGGACTAGAAAGGGTTACCAGTATGGTGATCCTGGGTGTCACAGTCTCAGATAACTGAGATGTCATGTCCAGCGCATATGTTGTCGGGGCGCCAATCTTTCTATGCAATACTTTGAATATATTTCAAAATTAATTAAGGAAAGAAAGTAAATTTGAAGCCAATCGCTTCAGAGGTCATGCATTTTTACGGACGATAAAAAGTAAGTGCTGAAGGTCTGTTGTATGGGGTTGCTTGCCAATTAATTGTCTATGAAGGGCTTTCAGAGATAGATGCATTGTGAATGCCAATGATCGTCTGCTTCTGTGCAGGTAAAAGTTCTATTAGAATAGGTTATATACTAATTCCATGATTTTGTCACAGTGCTCTAGTTGCGACACCTGAGTCAAATAAAAATAATTGTCGGCGTCACTGTTGATATTCGACGAATGCCTCGTCCAGGAAATGCAGTCGTATACCTACACACGCAGCTGCAGGCCTCACGAACACTGCCAATGATTTCGATCAATTCGGTTCAGGTTACGTCTGCAGCCATGGGCGTCAGGAGGGGGGAAGTGGGCATTTAGCCCCTTGCACATATTTAAAAGATTTACTTATCTTAGTGTTTAACAATGAATGGCTATGATTTTTTCCACAGTTTTATATTTTGACCAAACTAGCCAAGATAAACTGAAAATTTTAAAATCTATAAAAACATTGAAACTTTAACAGTTTGAAATAAACGTTCAGATATAGCTGAAAACGGATCCAAGAGCGCCAACAACAGGCTCCATATCATGTCAAATGCTTCCAAAGGCGCTGGCGGCTGTTGGGATCCGCGCCAGACCCCTAATCGCGGGAGCGATGGCTGAGGGTGACGCGATAGGTTGCTTTCGGTGCCCTCGATAGTCCCTCGTACAAAAAATTCAAAACTTTGCCCCCTTAAATAATTCTCTGCCACCTAAAAATATTCCTTCGGACGCCCATGTCAGCAGCACCGAACATTTGCTGTGCTCAACTATTAGGAACTACACGCAAGTTGTATGTAGACCTTTGTCCTCCGATTTCAAATCCATCAAAGCGCTTGTGAAGGATCATGAGCTGGCCTGTCTATGCGTAAAAACATTACTTCTCGTATTTTCTCGTAATGCGACAACACCGCCGCCCGTCAGTTTGAGTAATTTTAGAATGATGCTTTTCTACTGCGACAGGCGATCATCACTTTGCACACAGCAAAAGACCGCTGTAAGCTTTGAAATTGAATTTTTGAATTTGAAACCTTATAATCGAACACTAGATAGCAATCAGTAATAATATTATTAGACATGCTCAGCCTGTTTTTTATGTCCACGCTGTAATCGATAGCGCGGGAGAATTTTACACGAATGCGCGGTCCTGACAATGAATGAGGCGCGTGTCGCTGACTTCACTTGAAATTATATATTTATATCTGAAATGCATAGGATTATGTGATATACATACATTTTCAAACCTGCTCAGACAGGTTTGGAATGAAAAGATAGTGAACTTCACATGACGGAGATGCAGTATTAACGTATCCAACAACCGAAAGCTGGCTTTAAACGTTTCTTTTAGTTTATGCAAATGAAATGGGAATATCTGAAACTTTTTGATAAGAATTTGCAGACAGCATACAACCACTACCTGGACTATTATTCGTGACAGCGTTGATGATGAAGAATGATGACAATCGCACGAGGTTTCTAGCAGCACGTGGTTATGCTCATCGATTGAAACTCGATGATGGTCCATGACGTCGGTCTGCGCAGAACGGGCGCTATAGGCAATAGTCAGGCTAGGCTGTTTGGCGACATCAATAAATACAATAAATATTTCTTGGATATCGAAGAAACATACGTGATTTTATAGGCCTACATTTTAAGATGAAAAGACCTGCTGTTTGCATGCTGCAATAATTGCTCATCTCCAACGAAGACTCGCCAATATCAAATGACACATAAGTGTGATAATCGAACATCTAATAATTGGTGAAAATGTCTCTTCTCGGCGTCCGAGCAGACTGAGGTATATAGATCTATGAGAGACACCCAAAGAAAATTATAGGCAACGCCTTCTACCCACCTTTGTCAGGCTATGCTATCGCTATAAGCAAAATGCACTGTGCACGACGAATTCGATAAAAAAATATTGTTATTCGACCGTAATTGCATTTTTGTTTAGTTTCAACGTTTGGTATTAACTTTCTAATGTGACCGGCAATTTTGCTTCAGCGTCATGATGGCGTAGCCTACCTGTGATTGGGATTGATTATTTGGAATGAAAGCAGCGAAGGTGAGTTCTAGCGATCATGTGTCGAACAGTTAGGAACTCTAAGCAATTTTCAGAGGATCTATTCGTTATTGATCGAAAGAAGGAACAGTTTTATTTTCTACAATACAGCTCTGTATTGAACATTCTTAAAACTTAGTCCGAAGGCAAAGCCTCGTTTTGTGCAAAGGACTGATGTGTGTCCACGTAGATCAACGAGTAGAATGCATAATGCAGTAGTGGCAACTTCAATTAACCTAAGGTTACTACCGAAGTCATTGTCTGTCTTGGATGAAAACACCTATGATTGCAACCGAGAACTGTTGAGATGCAATGAGCATACTGTTTTGGTGCAGCATCGATGGAAATTAGTCATTAAGGTCTCTAATAAATTTGGCGTCAAGTTAATAGATGTTGGTTTAGATATGTATAATTATATTTAACTATTATTGCTACAGCAGTATATTTATTCTCTGAAACATTTGTGCATAGAAAGCTCCTGCATGAATCTCTTTCTGCATGACAGTATGGTCCATACATGCTTCCATCCATTCCATTCCAGTCTGAATATAGTTAAATTAATTATTTATGCTGAATCCAGCAAAGACACTGTCAATATGTTTTGATAATCTGCAGCACCTTTTGCCAGGCTAATTATATTCCTTTCCTTTAATTTTTTCACCAGCCTTAGTCCCAGGTCCGGGACTATAAGACTGATCCAGTGGTCCATGGCAATGCTCATACCTTTCATGAACACACCAGCACGCCCGCGGTTCCCTAAGCAGCACTAAAGAATTGTCAGACTTAGATGCTTAGAAACATGTTGTCCTGATTGTATTTCTCTTTCAGTGCTTCGAGCTAATACTGTTCTTGGTGATATGGCTTGGACCGAGGCCCAGCGATAAACTTCCAAAACCTGCTCGTGTTGCACAGTCCTTAGCGTTTGTCTCTCCGTTCTTGGCTCAGATATGTTTGATTCAATATGCTTATACTCTTTAGATTGTCTATAGAAGTTCTAAGATTAGATTAGATTGTAAGTGAAGTCCTTTCTTGCAGTACAAAACCTATCGTAGACCAATACATATATCACGCCGCCACTTGCAATGTACTGTAATGTAATGTAACAAGACATTTATAGAGTGCCACTTAAGAGTCTATCAGAAGTGCTCAACGCGTGTCCATAGACAGCTGAAAAGTGCGTCTTTAAGAGTCTAGAGAAAACTATTTAGACTAGTCACAAACAGCATTAATGTCACGAACAGAGGACGACCGAGCAATCAAGGGAAATGCATAATTAACCAGACGCGTAGAAAGAAACTTCATCACGAAAACAGAAAAGTAATCTTCTTTCGCACCTGACCGTTGGGTGGATCGCTCCACAACAACAGCACATACCTGAAATTTAATGTAGCCTATTCTTGATGCCGTGCAGACGACGACTTCGCTGAACATAGCAACTGCACGAAACATCCGGAAATTGCAACTGCGATTACATTATGACGGACGTCGAACGAACTTGAAACTTAATCATAAAATTATATTATGTGTATTTCAAGACATGCTGCAGTGGTTATCTACATGTAGTAGACAAACGTCTTCGATAAAAGCAGTTTGAAAGCCTGTATAAATTATAATGAAACCATTTGGCTGGAAAGCTACTCGGCTGAGATGTGGATTGAAAATAGGCTTTCAATTAATATAAGTGATCAAGTGATCAACTAATAACACTGCACAACACTCAAATACACAGAGACAACATTCACATACAATGGATAACATTGGATATAGGCCTAGGTCTATACGAAAAATAATAACGAAAATAAGAAAGAAACGAGGCGTTCGCTATTCTAAATTCTGTATGAATGTCAGTGTAAATGTCCTGCATCAAATCACGTTTGTATTTAGGGGCCTACTAAGATCCAATCAATAGTGATCATATCAATAACACTGTCACCTGTGGCTGCTCTACTCCATTGACGCAACTTGGCTCATAGACTCTGAGCAATCATGCCATCTGTCAGCTTTCGATGAGAATCCTTTGGTTGGTTCCTCATGAGCGCGTGGGCCCGCCACTGGTGACTCTTCTAGCTTACTGTGCATTCTTTTGCTAACTGATGTAATATTTTTGTTCGTAATGACACTTAACGTCATAATAGGCTAAGGCAGAGAGCAAATAAAAGCGTGATTTCATGCCGTGAATTTGCCGTGATTTTCGCCCATTTTTACTAAATGCTATCGTGAATTCTGAACTTTTTTGTCTTGAATTTCTGCTATCCATAGGGATGACCTATGATATCTAGGAATCCACATAGATATATAATAATCAACAGATGAATAGCTTACCGACGACATAATATTAATAAGGTCGTGGATAGAGTCACGCCCGACGTGACTCTATACCTGGCCCTGGGACTAGAATCACGCCCGCCACTCAATTGGCCAATGCATGTCACATGATTTTGTAGACGTGAAAAGAGCCGACCGATAAACACTCCCGAATGCGGTTGAAGATTGCTGACCATGTTTTCTAATGACGACACTAACCCTAACCCTGACCTTAACCGAGGCTCACGGCGCCTTACCTGACCCTAACTGACCCTCAAGATGTCCGCCATTTTAAAATCCCGACGTTAGCTAACACGTTCACATGACATCCTTTAGCCAATAGCGTGGCGGGCGTGAATGTAGATCTAGTTGTTTGGATTCCGCTCACGTCCGGGGCGTGAACGAATCCACTACGTATTAATAAAATGTTAAGTGTTTAGAAACGGTTACAACACCGCAAATAAGTTCACTTATATAACAGTTTACATACAACACCAATCTAAAGTTTCAAAGTACTCTGCCAGTCATAAAAGCCCCAATCGTTGTTGACATACATCCGAGCACTCTGTGAGGTGCGTTTGCTCGTCAGGGAATCAGGCTAGATATTATTGTTGGTGACTCTGATGACAAATACGTTGACGGAGTTGGTTCTTGTTGTTGCGGTTGGTCTGCGTATTCTTCTGATAATTCCGCTGACAGATTTTCGAAAGAGTTCGTACTTGACGGCGTAGACCAGAGGATTGACGCAGACGGTGAAATAGACGAAGAACATCAGGAAGTAGTAAGTGTTGCTCATCATACTTCCCGTGTATTCCAGATTGACGAGTAAGAAGTAGATTTGAAGTGGCGACCAAAACAAGACGTAACAGCCGACGACGATGATCAGGGTCTTGAGGATGTTTCGCTCCGTCCGGGTCATCTGACCGTGGGTCGACTGACCGCTTCTTCCAGAGGCCCCCACTCTATTCCTTGCTTCTTTTCCTCTTCCACTACTATGCAGTTGGCCAATATGGACTTTACCTTGTTGTCGTATTCGGTAAAGGATTCTCGCGTAGCAGTAGAGGAGCACTAGGAGTGGCAGGAGATATTTCCCGAGGATGGTCGTAATACCGTAGGCCTTCTTCGAAAACGTGACCGGCCAGACAGCCATTGCCTTGCACAGTCCATCTTCTACGTACGAAGTGGCCCAGGTGATTGGAAAGGTGATCACAAACCCGTAAATCCACGGAACGGCCACTCCCAGGTGGGTCATCCATCTACGATAGTTATTCTTGTGCCAGACGGAGTGGATGATCTTTGCGTAACGCTCCAGCGTCATGATAACGAGGTTCGTGTTGGACGCGTGGAGGTGGGAGGAGATCAACTGGGCGCTGTCGATGAGTCGACAGTACGCCAGACCCCAGTAGCCTTCCAGTGCTTCGTTTCTCAGCTTACCGACGTAGGTGACTATAAGGAAAACACACGCCATGAAGTCAATGGCCGTCTGATTCATGATCAGAGTGTTGGTCGTGTATTTCCAATGCTGTGCAAAGGACAGCAGCAACAAGACAAACATGTTGCCAAGAGCTCCAACAACGCCTATTGCCACAACGCAGACCTGGAAATAGGATGCTGTGGGATCTGTATTGCGCGTCGCTCCTTTTGGCGGAGATAGCGTCCCATTTTCTGGAGTATGGTCAGCCTCTGAAGTCCAGTCATTTAAAGCGACCTCTGACACCTGTCTGTGTAGGAATTCAGACGTCATCGTAAAGCCAGTTATACAAAACTAACGATAGTAATTACTTACCGTCGCCTTGCACAGCAGCAAGACAGTTCAACTACTGTAATAACTTGTGATCATCCGTTCATGCTATGAGTTGTAATCATACTGCGTACTTGTCAGCTTGAAAACATTAAACGAAGATTATTCAAGATTACAATGCAGTTGCTGCTTTACAGGGATGTCGTAATTCTAGCGTTGAAAGTAGCAGTTTCTCCAGAGTGAGTCCACTGTGCACTTATCTACTACCTCACTGCAGTTTACAGTCGTCAAACTCGTCTGTTGAATGCGTTGAAAAAATCCATTTAGCTACAGCTCGGTTCGATGATGTATGAAGGGAACTGAGTGATGTCAGAAACGATGCTACAAATGGACAGCAGTTGACATTAACTGTGCGTCGCCGTTAAAGCAGTCTTTAATATAAGCTGTCAATATACTTGTAACCAGACACACATTGGCAGCGGACTGGCTGATATAGCCAAGGTGTCTATATGAAGGCGGAATTTTACTTGCCGATCTAGTGTATACAACCTATGCCAGCCTATGCCTATTGGCCACTGAAGCCAGCAAATCATTGTAACATACACTGGGTCTGGCAAATGGAAGGTATCCGCAACTCTTATAGGCTGTTTCAGATTCATTAAGAATTAAGATTAGTATATCAGTGTATATATATATATATATATATATATATATATATATATATATATATATATATATAATGCTTGATGAACATTAAATGAGCCCAGCGACAAAAATACTGTCTGAAACTGTCATCGTATATATAGATTCGTATATATATGCATGTATATAAACGTATTTATGTATGTATGCATGTATGTATAATGTATGTTTTGTAATTGTAATCTGACATTTTCAAAGCGCTACTTCAAGAATATACTTATCAGTGGCTCTCCCGACCTGAACCAGGGAAATCGCCGTCAAATGATACAGACTTCAGGTGCCTGCGAAACTGTGGAAGGGACAAACTGAGGAGCTCGAGCGCAGCTCTCGAAAAGGGCGATTCCAGCTGTTGGGCTCAACGTAGGCAAAGCTTCTGCGCTGATCTGTAGAGAGTACGCGTATGCGAGGGACAGTGAGGAGTCCATGGGCAGCTGACCGAAAGGTGCCTCGACCCGGAACGAGGAAACGGAAATGCAGAAGTCCCTAAGGTATGATGCAGCAGAACCGACGAGACAATTACGCAGTCAGGATCTTAAACCGAATAAGCTGCTGGATGGAAAGCCATAATTTACCAACCAGTTTAATAATTTACCAGTGCAAAGTATCCCGTATAAAGCTATATGCGGGATAAACTTACATGTACATTATACACACTGTACATATATATCTAAGAAGCTCTATGGCAAAACCTGGGGACACCCCCCAATAAGACGGGGAGCAGCATCAAGAACAGACTGAAGCTTCGAAATATTAGCTAGTGAAAGTCCAGCAAAGATAGCGTTACCAAAGTCCACCCTGCAGGTGCAGATAATGACTTGAATTAAAGTAGTGAGGTATTTGTGTATGGATTTGTGTATGGATAGAATGGATCTAGGATTTTTATAGCGTCTTGTAAAGAGCTCCCAAAAACGCTGAGAACAGGGCTGTCTGTGGGATCTAAAACAGATGTGTATTAGAATAGAATCTTGTTCAACTTTAGTTCTGAAACTGAACTAGGTGGAACGATATTACAAGTAACATACAACCAATTTGTTTTCAAGAAGTCCTTTGTCACGCACCAGGATGCGGTCATGATGAGCGAAGTTAGTAGCTTTATATACAGGGTGGGCCAGTAGGAATGCAACTAATTTGAATGGATATAACTTGAACAATTGTTATCCGAACATCGTGCCCAATATACCAAATTGAAAGTAATCATCCACTCTACTACTGTGACAAATCTTGCACTGATATACGGCACCTTTGTTATAAAATTTCGGTGCGGCGCACACCTCTCAATTTTGAATGTAAATATTGAACATCATGGCGCCGCTCACGGAAGAGGATAGAATTTTAATCCGAATTTTAAGAGCAGAAAAAGGATACAATTCACATCAGCTGATGATAGAATTCCCTTCTAGAAAATCGAATAAATATGCTCTACATCGATTGATTAAACGAATTGATGCTACGGGAACGTCTAACAGCCGCAACTGTGGTCGCAAACGTTCTGCGCGCACAGCAGCGAACATTGCACAAGTCCAAGAGTTAATTTGTAGTCAAGACAACAATCCAGGGGCAAGTAAGAGTCCGAGAGAAATTGAGCGTGCGACCGGGGGTTGTCTTCAGCAACTGGTCTATCGTGAACCGATACTTGACGTTGAACCTTTGAAAGAAGTGATTCTTTGCTGCTGGGCTGAGATAGCCCAAGCACTGGTGAACTCAGCCATCGAGCAGTGGTCGTCTCGTGTTGATGCAGTAATTAAAGCACGTGGTGGACATAATTTTATTGAGTACTTGTTTGACTGATGGTAAATTCACTCGAGATATTACTAATTATTGTTAGTACTAAGTGATTGTTTAGAATTGACATCTTCAGTTTCGGACTTTTGTTTTTTCTTGCAGTTTTATGGCACGAAAATGGCACATCGAATATTAATAGCATTATCTCAAAATGTCGTAATAGTATCTCACAGATATTTTGCAGAGTGATAAAATGGATAATTATCTTCAATCTGATATATTGGACAAGACGCTCAGATACAAAGTATTCAAGTTATAAGGCTTCAAAGTTGTTGCATTCCTACTGGCCCACCCTGTACATGCATTAAATTATTAAGTAATATCGTGAACACTTTTCCAAGTATAATAGACCATGTAAACATCTTTCCATTTACAAAAGTATAGCGTTTACACCATAAGACAAAAATCAAGTAGCACTTTGTAAAGGCTTCTCACTGCTCCCTATTTCAATCCAACTGATATATTGGTGCAGTGAAAACATCGGGCTTGTTTTCATAATTGTACAGAAATGAAAACTCTGGATAAGTAATCAGGCAGTTAATATAAATGGGCCTATAACAGAACAATTTGTTGCCACACGATTCAATGGGTAAATATTTACAAACCACTCATTAGACTAACATCAAAATGTCACATTGTGTTATTCAGTACACTGATCAAAAGAGAGCGGTGTAGCTGTTACTAAGCTTATTCTAGAACAGATATGAGAACATGCGTGGTTTCAGATTATTGGATTCTATTGTTGCTAAACAAGAATTTTACAATTAGACTGAGACAGCAAAGAAACAACAAAAATGTGTTTTGAATGTACAAGCCATTCAAATTCGCTGGTTCATAAGCAATTAAGCATCAATTGAGTGGCTGTGAAATGTCTAATAAAAGAATGTCTAGCTCATTCTTAATTATTTGTCGCAAGTGAGCCATCTACACTATGCATTTGAACTGAAAAACTTAAACAAGACTTCTAATATGAACAAATAACTACTAAGTAACTACTAACTAATACTAAATATTAAGAATACTATTAACAAATGAACAATAATATTAATAATGTTAATTTTGTATTTGTCATTACTTATTGGGGGATACAGTTAGTCAAAGTTAACTATTAATTAATAATTAATTCTGAAATAGTTAACTATTAAATTTTTTTTATAGTCAACAGCCCTACTTTTAATCGTTATCCAGGCTACAGAAGTTGATTGTTAGCTTTCACTCAAAAGTGTTTCATGCTGACTGGTTGCATAGGAGAGTGAATTTTACAAATACATTCCACTCTTGTACATTAATTTATACTTATTATTTGTATACCCATCTGGAAAGGACTCCATTAAATTCGTTCTTCTATCGATTTAATTACTTAATTCGAACTCGTTAGAATAGGGATACTTATTAGCAAAACCAAAGTCAATGTCTTAAGAAAAGTTATCTGAAGAAGTAGTCGCTCAACCAGAACCACACGTTAATGGTCACAATTTTTCGATGAGTCTAAGATATTTTGTTTCTTCATCATCTGTTGTCTCTCGATCTCTACTGCTTCGATAATTTTACGCCGAGGCTCCGAAACGGTGCAACATACGAAACGGTGCAACATAGCATCTCTATCGGCAAGGATAACACAGATGAAAGGTTTGTTGCTGAGATACGGGGAATGGCAGTAGGGAGGGGCGCTTGTAGTCTTACGGCAGCAGGGCTGAGGACGCGGCTGGCGGCTCGAAACGGATGTCGTAGTCACGAAGAGGCTTGTAGCGCGGTCTGTCATGACTCAGGTAGACCTTTCGACAGACAGCCAGGAGAACGAGGAACGCCACTCCGAGAGCAGAGCAGAGGCCGATGATGATACCAGGCGATTGAATGAACATTCTCTTCATTTCCCTCGGCCTCGCAGTCGGGTCTTCTTCTGGAATGAAGACTGGTTGCTCGAGATTGGGTTCGCCGTCTGGATTCAATGGAGCATCGATGTTCGATGATGACCAATCATCAATCGGTTGCGAGTCAATCACGTCGTCAAAGGGCTGTTGTTGATCAACTGGTTGGCTGTCACCGCCTGCATTAGAACGTGTTGTGAATTCATTATAGTTATTTGGCTGAAGCCAGCTATCGTCTGTAAATCTAAAGTCGTCTTTCATGTTGTCCGTCTGTCCGTTGTCCTCTGGTCCGCTGTTGTCTGAGTTCTTTGCTTGTCCGTTGTTATCTATTTCATCCATTTTGGATAGCAGCCACTCATCAACGATCCAAGGATCCTCAAAACTTGGTTCAGTGCTGCTGTTATTGTTATCAGAAGGTTGTCCGTTGTCTGTTTGCCAGCTATTTAAATCAGTAGGTTGTCCGTTATTTAAATCAGTAGGTTGTCCGTTATTTAAATCAGTAGGTTGTCCGTTATTTAAATCAGTAGGTTGTCCGTTATTTAAATCAGTAGGTTGTCCATTATTTAAATCAGTAGGTTGTCCGTTATTTAAATCAGTAGGTTGTCCATTATTTAAATCAGTAGGTTGTCCGTTATTCAGATCAGTAGGTTGTCCGCTGTCAGTTTGTCCGTTATTCAGATCAGTAGGTTGTCCGCTGTCAGTTTGTCCGTTATTCAGATCAGTAGGTTGTCCGTTATTATTCTGTCCATCGCTATTTGAAAGAAATGAGTCAATGTTCCATGGTTCTTCGGTACTTTTTGGTCCACCTGCGTTCCCATTCGGATCGTCTGACCGTCCCTTAGTGGTGGTTTCGTTTGCCTGTCCACTCGTGTCATCTGACATGGAGAGAACAGATCCGTCCACATTCCAATCCTCTTCACTAACTGAATCATTGTTCATAAGTGGTTCGTCGTCTGCTTCTGTTCGGTTGCTAAATGAGTCGTCATCGGTCTGATTGTAAATCGAGTAGTAGTCACCTGGAATCACGGCGGCGGCGCCAGTTGTCGTCAGTTCCGGATTGACAGTTGGACTCATTCCGATCGGAATTGGCTCCTCTGGCGGAAGCTCGCTTCCACTGTCCATATTCCAGTCGGAGACTTCCGAAGAGTTCGTGCCATCGGGAGGAGGCGATTCCTCGACGGAATTTGACGACGCATCGGCGTTCATTGGCTGTGTGGTAGTTGTTTCCAATACTGCAGGTGCGATGAGGGATTGAGTGGTCGTAGGAGGGGCTTGGGTCGTTGTCGTCGTTGGCGGTACCCCGTCAGCCAACCCCTGTGACGTCGTCGACGGAGGAGGAGGAGGCAGGGCGTCATCGGTGACGGTCGTCAGTTGGGTGCGTCCGGCCATGAATCCATCGGCCGTCACCCAGACGCAGTTGCTGAACGGATGACAACTGAGCAGCATACACAGCGATTCCTTGTCGTAAAAGCTCACAGCGTTGCATTGATCTTAGAAAACAAAAAGAAATCAACTAATGAACGGAAAGGCATTTAATGGTGCGAATATGCTGGAAATTAGATCATTGCTGTGAACAGTGTAGTAAAACTGTAGCTTTCTGTAAATGCCTTTGCGCAAAAGAAATCTTCTCATTCAACTCGTGTGAGTGAACGTAACAGCTGTTGGCCAAATACTAAACTGTTTAATACGATTTTCATGGTCAATAAAAATCATATGACGCAGACAAGGCAGCCAAGAGAAGTGATTGCAACATACTCGAATGCGCATTAAACCATGGTTAGAAATAGTCAGAGTAAACGCTGTAAGTATGAATGCAACGAAACTGGCTTAGTGCTTGGAAGCATAAGTCTGAGACAACAAGAGGGAAGTTCTCCCTTTAAAATCGCACTCTGATTAAAACATTTTGAAAATTTCCATGCGACACATTTGCTGTCATTTTTGGATGGGATAGGGGGTCAGAGGGTCTATTTTTGTTTTTACGTCACAAGTGCATTGCATTTCATTTGTAAAGAACGAAATGTTCACTGAAGAACAACGATGAAAAGTTGCTGTAACCTATAGCACGAAAATTAACGTCATGTAACCAATTGTAGATGGAAATGAAGGAAAATTAATAGGATACCATGAAAGAAAAGACGAGACTATTTCTGCTATCAGCAGTCCTTATATATTCCCTATTTTAGATCAATGTCAATTTTGAAGAAATCACGTTACTTTTAAATTTCAAAATGACCTTTCACCCTTAAACTCAAACTAATTCACGTATTCACATGCACCAGGACTGACTATGGCAATGTCACTTATACAATTCTAAATAATGATTTGACATAGAAGTTGGAATGTGAGGCTGGGTGGAGGAAGCGCAGGTAAGACCCTTGTCAAGGGTGCTCTATGAAAAAGCATAGTGTGATAGATTGTTAGGAAGATTAGACATTTATGTAGGCCTAACTACTTTCATGGGAAACTAATCAGAGGCGACTTTCTACTAGCTGAAATTAAAATGTTATTAAGAACCAATTGTTCATCAGTTAACAAGCGATGCTAAGACAACTAAAGAAGTTTAGACGATAGAAAACTCGCTCACATAAACTGAGCCGTAATAACGGGTTCCCATCAAGAGTTGCAAAATGAAACAGCGTTCCGACGTTCTAGGGGATCTAGGCTATCTAATCTAATGATTTCTAAAGAGGCATTCGTGAAGGCCCCTCTTTGTAGTTACTAGACGCCAAATTGATCTCAGTAGCAGTCCAAACACCAAAGAATTATCGAAAATGTTTGCCTTGAGACGAAATTTAAGACGTAATGACGAGCGGCGAAAGTAGGACCTCATCATGATAATTATTATATACTAGGACAAACTGGCTTCGTTAGTTACATTGGTTAGAGCGTTCGGATGCCGTTTCACATACTGATGATAGTTTATTTCAGCGATTTAAATCTCGGACAAGCACGGTCTGTACACAGGTACTTTAAATGTCGCGGCACATATTCAAACTGGCAGCGGTGGTGAAGGATTTCACCCGATAGATGCATTGAAAAAAGCAGTCGAGGTTATACGGTCACTATAGGAAAACATGTACATTTACCTTTACATATGTAACAATGGATAGATAGGCCTAAATTGCATTACATTGAAAAAACAATGAAAGTGATTACAACGATGTTGTTGAATATGATGATAGTTGAAACATTCAGATTACTTACTTCCTGTGTAATTGCAACAGGCGTGATAGCAGTCAGACGCTGAATGATATTCGTACGCCACAGACAGTATCATGGCTGGGTCGAGGATCTTCGACAGACCCATGTTAGGACGCTCATCTACGTGACAGACTTGGTTATCCGATGCCACGCAGCCAACGATAACACCGAGAATGACCAGCAAACACACAATTCGCCCTCGGCTGATATCCATACTTCTCGCTCTTGATATTCTTCTTCTGACGTAACTTAGTAGAAATTTCTTCTAAAATATCGTGAAATGTGCAGTTAATTACTGAAGACCGACTAATCTACCTAGTTATCCGCATATATAGGCCTAATCATTATCGCTTGAAAACACGAAATTGTCATAGATGATTGAAATCTGACACGCACAGTTTCAGCGGACAAATGAAAGAAGCTGTTTTCGCTTAGCCGTAAGAAGACTTGCATAAATTTTTCTAGATCAGCATTCACGCTGTTAGGCTATATAATTAATTCTCATTGTCCAATTTTGCATTAATTGGAAATGCATCTTAAGCGACGAATAAAAGACTAGTGCAAATCGAAGACACCGAGAAAAGGCATTAGAGACTTGATTTTACAACCTGATGTATGATGCCCAAAAAGTTTGCCAACAGACCCTAATTACTATAGCCTACTTCGGTGTTTTAGAAATTGTTCGGAGAGTTAAGATTAATTAACGTTACTAGTACCGTAACATTTCAAGTAACGCACAGAAGGAACAATGAAGCGTAAAATATTTTAGCTAATTCAAGATAAGCGGTCATATAGCCGAGCCCCAGTGTTTGTGATTCACTACACCGGTTTTTCTGAAAGGCCTAAGAAGCAGATATTTTATCGGCGCACCATTGTTTTTACTACAACTAAGACATAAGTGAGTAAAGTGACACCGGATTATACTTGACTACAGAGCATCTACCTCTTTCTTGATCATGATGACTATATCCCCATTTTGACAACGAATATTGATATAATATGAAGGATCGAAGACAGATCTTTTAATTTTACTGGTAATATCAAAAGTGCTTTTAAGAGATCACCTATCTAAGATCATTCAGTATACTGTACGTAAGCCAACAATCTTCAACATAAACCATACATACCTATAGTTCGAATCGCTGTTATCAACAGATTGTTGCAGGGGATGGCAAATAGTAAAACGTGTAGGCTGCAGAGGAGGAGAACGAGAAGGGATGGTGGGGAGGGATGACACTCAATAAGCCAGCTGATCAGATTGGTTGAATTCAACAGCTCACACTGTGTACATACGCAATAAAATCTGCTATACGTACGTAGAAGACCATATACAGAGAGAGAAAGACAGACAGATAGACAGACAGACAGAGATAGAACACGCACATGGATAGACACAGACAGATTAGAGAGATAATGAAAAAGAAGGGGGAGAGCTAATCAGAGGAAGAGGGACGACAGAGATCGAGATAGGCAGACGTGCTTACATAAGCATACTCATGAGGTGGCATTGCACGTATTTCCACACCAAAAGCGATATATAATACACATAATATATACACATATCGTATGTATAGTATACATACATTACATTATTGTAATACATGCATACATACATTATTGTATGCATATTATACATACAATATATATTATGTGTATGTGAAGAGGCCACTAATAGCCCACTGCGTCAGCTTCTGACTCAAGCTCAAGGCAACAGCAGATGTTTTTGGCAACTACAAGTCTTCTCCATCTTCTGTCTCCTCCTCCTTCTCATCCTCCTTCTGCTCCTCGTCCTCCTCCCCTCCTGCTCCTCCTTCTTCTGCGCTCAAATGCGAGTTCATCGATTGTGAAGATCGATTTTCGAACAGCTGACGTCGTCCATTCGTTGCATACACGCCTCATCCGATTATGACAAACCAATGAAATACAAACTGCTCTGTCTCTCTGTCTGTCTCTGTCTGTCTCTGTCTCTGTCCCCCTCTTTCTCTATTAATCCTCGGTCGCGTTTGCGCTAACCAAGATTTGTTTAGCAGTACATACATTGGTTTGTGTCTCTGTGCCTCTGTCCGTCTGCATCTCTCTTCCTATTATATCTCACTGTTTATTTTCTCTGTTTGTTTGCTGCATCTGTTGCCTCTGTATGTCTTTCTAAGTAAGTAAGTAAGTAAGAATATTCTGTCGCTGTTGTCTGTCTTCCTGCCTGTATGTATGTATGTATGTATGTATGTATGTATGTATGTATGTATGTATGTATGTATGTATGTATGTATGTATGTATGTATGTATGTATGTATGTATGTATGTATGTATGTATGTATGTATATATATACAGTATATAATATGCATATATGTATGTCTATAATCTGTCTTTTCGTTCGGTCTTATGCATCTCTCTTCCTTCCATCTCCTATAAAAGTTATACCTCCATATTTTGTCTCTATTATTTTCCCTTTGACAAATGTCACTCAATCTGTCTTTCGGTTCACCTGAATATTATTTCCAAATCTGAGTAAATGCGTGGTCAGCCTAGTTTTATTTACATCATAAACTGTTTAAATATATCCTAATATATATATGCCTATACGTTGTTCACAGAGTCTCACACAGTTCTTATCACGCATTTGTACACACTTTACAGCTGTCACGTAATATTGTCACGCGCTTGATATCGTAATCTACACGTGCACGTTTGTCATTAGAACAAAACAAGATTTTTTGTATATACTTTATTTATATACTTGGAGCATTTTTACTTTTCTAAAAAAATAAGATTTGCATCTTATTGCGATATTTCTAATTCTGTGATACGATCACCTTCTGTTCAGCTGCCTCGAGGGTTTGCCACGCCCTGGTACTTAGATCTAGTCAAATGCTCTGTGGCAAATCGAGGGTCAAGAGTGGCCAGCGGTTCACGTCTGTGTTTTGCTGAATACATTTCAGATGACTTTTGAAGAGGTAAAGTAATGAACAACGGCTCTTACCGACTGATCTTTAGGATTTTGACCTGATTATTGATTATGGATTGATTTTGTTGTGCCATCGGTTGATGTCTTGTGCATTAGACACTGGCGCACTAGAAGTTATTTATTACAATTATTACAACGGCGGCGTGAAGTAAACCTGCTGCTTATATCATGTGTATAGAGTACCATGCATGAATGTATGGATGTACGCAATTTTTATTTTTCTAATGAACGGTTTAGATGCTCGATTTGGCTTCATTCGTTTGGTCCTTAATTTGTATACATGACTGAATAATGGAAGTTCACTGGTTCGAATCAATAAATGATTGGCATCGATTTATTAAATGGCTGGCATCGATGACTGACTGAACGACTGACCAAATTAACCTTCTGATAACTTCTGCAGCACTGCACCAATGCTCTGAGTCTGGTGGGACAGAGATAAGGACTAACGGGATTTAAGCTGAGTGCAACAGGTTGGTGATAAGTTGAGGTCGGAAGGACAAGAAAGAAGCACTTTCAGAAGCCTAGTCCAGTCACCGGTGAGACAATTTCTTGCAATCGGGATTGAAAGTTTGATTCATGTTACAGCCAGAGTGAGAAAATCAAAGGATCATATGGCTGAAACATTCTCAACTTTTCTTATGCTACGAGTATATCAATATATAGATCTGTCATATACTGCAACGTTATAGCGCGTTTGGTAGGTCTTATATTAATTCATTATTTATCCATTATAAAGATTTATATAGCACCCTTCAGGAGCGCTATATGGGCGCTAAATAAAGGCTCAGATGCAGAAACTCGTAATAATGTATACGAGAAATAAGCATTTTACACGTTCAACTAATCAATCGATAAAGGGGTTTGATCTGGTTACTGACTAAAAGAGTGTCCCGCAACTGAATTAGATTGCTCAGTAAACAAAGAGATAGAGACATTGCTGATGTATGCAAGCAGAGCTGTAACTGTAACCTATGAAAAGATAAAACATTGTCTCCGGTAAAAGTCTCGTTAAGTGTTGATGCTGAAAAATATGCTTAATCTCATCATCAGTATGGTCGCCAGACTGGACTGATGGCCAGATCGATGACCTTCTTCTGACGACCAACAGAGTCCAAAGGAAGGAGCTTAAGACGATCCTTAGAGTCCGTTGATCTTCGCTTGAGACTCCTTGACATCCTGGCACCTGCTTCGGTCGACTGACCATCGGACTCCATCACACGTCGTCCATGGCGGTCGTGGTTCCCTCTCAAGCGATGACCTCCTGACCTCTCATCGGAAGACGTTCGAGGACGACGATCCGCAATCGACGGTGAAATCCTGTGGGTTTGGAAACTCCGGTCGAGGTTCGGCGCAACTTCTCCACTCGCAGCCACGCTCAGGGTATGGAGAAACTGCCCGGCGCTCAGAGCGCCAGACCTAGTAAGGTCACGATAGAACGGTTCACCAGGGAGATTAGGGAGCCCATGGCACTGCCCCTCGGCATTCTGCCATCCCACAAAGCAGACGGATTCGGAACAACGTGGGGTAAATAGCCTCAGCTTTCTTGATCCAGTCAAGGGGTCGAAGGGAGGTTCAGTTGCTGGAGGTTGAAAGCGGAATGGGTAACTGGGTCTCGGAATTGCAATGGGGAAGATTTGGCGTTGGTGGGGATCAACGAATCGCGGATTTAGCATCGGAAATTCAAAGCTACTGGGGTAAGAAAGACTGCGATGCGAATGAGAAACCGACGGCCTTGGCACTAGAATGTTTCCTAAACAGGTTATACCGTAAGGATTTTGGGGGATGGAGAATGGGGTTTCGGTGGACGATGAGTGATGTGGAGTACGCAGACTGGAGAAGGCTGCATCGATCCTCGATAAGGAAAGAGAACCTTAGAACATCCAAACAAAAATATAAGTGAGTTTACTAAAAAGTACAAACAGATCATACCCGAATTAGAACAGGTATAATTACATGCGTATCGTATTCAATACAAGCCTAATTTCAGTTGTACGAATGCGCGCATGAAGGAATGTGTGCATGTAATTATGTATGTATGCATGCATGCACGTATGTATGTCGGTACAATGTATGTACACATGTATAGTATGCCTGGTGGTTGCTCACCGTTGTTACGTAATTGTTCTGGTTGTCTTTGTTCATCTTCGTCGTGTTTCTTCACTCGATGTATTTCTCGGTTGAGAAAGTCATCTGCTTCGTTTGAATGGGGGCAACAACATCCGATTCTCAGCCATCGACGTTGACTTCTGTCGAGACCTTCACATGCAAATAAACTGATCGTATAGACAATTATATAGGCCTACTTAAGCAGAAGGAGACTACAAAGTGCACGATAGGCAGGAATTGTTTACTGTTTTCCCACGATCATTTAATGGTCACGCAACAGGCGCTCAGTCAAGCTAGCTCTTATAAAATTACTGTTTAGCTTTATATTAATTTCGTGTTGAAAGACTTCGCCTTTAGTTAACAGGCTACGAGTATACAGAGTCAAATTCTTTTGAAAAGGGCGCTGACAGCTGTAAAAGATTTTAATAATGTTTCTTCAGAATGTGCATACAGCTGACGAATTTTTGCAGGGTTTAAATGATCGTACCCTAATAGGCTTCTCATTCATTATTCTTGCATTAACAATCGTTTTGTTTCACACCTGTGTACGGATTGGATCGAAGCCGCAAGAGAAGTTCTTTAATGAAATAGTCAATAGTCTGTTTGGCCTACACGTGTATGTTTGCGTTTCCTTTGTGGAGATATGTTGTTGAAGTGTCTGCGTCTATACGTGGGTGTATACGTGTGGTGTGTCTGAACTTGAGTGTATGAATTGTGAGCGTGTATTATACGGTGTATACGTGCTTATACGTACGTTTGTTTCGTGGTACCCTGGGTCCATCGACTGAGATCTTGATGACGTTCGGGTGAACTATGACCTGAGGAGGACAAGTGAACAGCGTCAACGTCAGCGTGAACTGCTTCCCTACAAAGGAAACATGCATCCTCAACGACGACAACAATCAGGGAGTTATCCACCAGATTTCCCCTTGCTGCTGTTGTACTGTACAGAATTGTATAGAATAATATGAATTTCTAAAGCGTCTCTCGCAGTGCAGACCAATCAAAGGCGCTTCCAGTGCGAAGGACCCCTATTAAGACTTGCAGCGGAACGCAGAGCGAGCAGGCGTGAAAATGCAGACATTACTTAGTTGCTATTGAGCTTTTCGCTTGAAAATTAAAAGTGCACTTCAACATTCCTATTCTGATTCTTCCCTCCTCATTGTATTCATCATCGCTGCACATAAATTATAATTCCATTGAGATAGTTATATGCCATTCTGGCCCCTTTCAGTTTCAACTTGGACCCGAATTATTTACCCAAAGAATCTGTCTCTCTGTAGCTTTTATCTGGCGCTGCGAGATTTCGGAGTACTGTAGTCAGTATATAAATAGAATTTTCACAATCAAGTCGAAGCACTAAAATTTTCCTTGAACGTCACATGCCTATGTCAGTTTAAGAGCAAATTGGCCTGTAAACGCATGCATGTATGTGTCGAATGTACGCATGCGTATGTGTGTATGTGTGTGTTTGTCTGCGTGTGTATATATGAAGGTAATGAGTGCATAGCGTGGGTTTCGTGCTCTGACCTCGACCGCTGCATCCTACGAATCTCAGGTCGTTGAACCTGGCAACGGATGACGTCATCTGCGTGACGTAGTTGCGCAGTTCTGCCGTCGGGTTGTCGTCACTTCCGGCTGCCAACGTCACAGTCGTTCCGTCTGCGACGTCCGCGTCGACAGCGACCAATCGGAACTCTTCCGGAAGTGCTTTGTTGGCGCGCCAGTGGCTAGGAACTCTAGTGAAGACGAGGCTGAGTCCTTCGTCCATCTCCACGAGCGACCCTAACTCCTCTTCCTCCTCCTCCTCTCTCTCCTCCTGAACCACACCCTCACCATCAAATCCTTCTGGTCTTCCTCGCCCAGAGAATGCGTCCACTCCGTTCATCCTGCTCATACAAATAAATTTAAACAACGAAATATTATAGGCAACGGCAAGCCTATGCCCAAATAACATGACCAATATACAAATATACATGGGCGTAGCCATGAAAAAATTTCGGAGGGGTTTTAAGATTTGGGGGTTCCATTAGAAATGGTCAAAAAAAGTTAAAGTTTTTTGTATTTCGCATGTAAAAGCATATAAAAAATTTGTCGGAAACTTATTTTGGGGAGGTTTGAACCCGTACCCCCTAAATCAGGGTGCGACCGTACGTTGAGTCCCATAATAAAAATACGTATCATACGTATTTTTATCCCCGAATGCAAAATACGCGTATTATACGTAATAAAATACAGCCCGTAAAACAAAGTTTTTACTATATCCATCTAGTATGGTATCCGTTGAATTGAGCGCGCACATTTCGCCGACCTTCATCTCAGCGACCTCAATTCGCCGCCGCGAAACTGAGCGCCGACACAATTCGGCGCCATCAAACACAGCGACTACAAATTCGCCGCCATTCATTTCAGCGCTGCTTTAATACTAAATACCGGGCGTAAACAACACGTGTTCTTGACTAGAACTTCGAAGCAAAATCAAAGCAAAATTGTTCTTAATAAAGCGGGGTTTGGCGGGTAAACTTGCACGTTTTAGGGGTCCCGAGACTCCCGAATAATGACACCCATATTCGAGGGCCTCGAGGGGAGTATGTATTATAATCAGCCTAGTTCAATGAAGAAGTTTAGCACTAATGGCGTCGTGAGGGTCGTTTAGGGTCGGTAAGCGTCGCTTTAGGGTCAGGGGTTAGGGTTTGTGTAGTCATTAGAAAATCTTTCAAAATCGGGACCCCTAAAGCGCAAGTTACAAAAATAAACTTTGACATTGTTATCATAAGAGTCGCTTAAATGAATGGCGGCGAATTGTGTAGTCGCTGTGTTTGATGGCGCCGAATTGTGTCGGCGCTCAGTTTCGCGGCGGCGAATTGAGGTCGCTGAGATGAAGGTCGGCGAAATGTGCGCGCTCAATTCAACGTAAACCAGTATCTAGTATCCTATAATGCGTCTTATGAAGCAGTTACCTCTACAAATATGTAGTCCGCGTTCATTTTACGTCATAGCGTGCGTTTAATCAGGCAGCGCGCCCGTTTTTGTTGCGGCCAATGGCAACGCTGCGTATCGGAAAAGTTGAGTCCCCGATTCGAAAAGTTGAGTCCCCGATTCTATAAGCTAGCCTTTTTTGGGGAGCTGAAATTTTATAGAATGAAGTGTCTGCGAGGGCGAGTCTATCTGCCAAGTTTCAGGACGATTGAATGATTGTAAGTGATCGAATGAGTCGTCGCAAGATTTGACTTTTTAGCCTGTGGCTCAAACAAACATACATTCAAGATTTCCCGTAAGTTAAACTAGATGGATAATAAAATACAGCCTGTAAATACAAAGTTTTTTTCCAATATCCATCTAGTATCCTATAACGTGTACTCTGAAAATAGTCCGCGTCATTTTACGTCATAGCGTGCGTTTAATCAGGCAGCGCGCCCGTTTTTTGTTGCGGCCAATGACAACGCTGCGTATCGGAAAAGTTGATTCCCCGATTCGAAAAGTTGGAGTCCCCGATTCTATAAGCTTGCCTTTTTGGGGAACTGAAATTTTTATAGAATGAAGTGTCTGCGAGGGCGAGTCTATCTGCCAAGTTTCAGGACGATTGAATGATTGTAAGTGATCGAATTAGTCGTCGCAAGATTTGACTTTTAGCCTGTGGCTCAAACAAGCAAGCAAGCAAGCAAGATTTCCGTAAGTTAAACTAGATGGATAAAAAATACGTTGACTTAGAAACAATTTAATGTTCAATGGTGTGCCATACGAAAATTTGTTGATGTTTCAGAAGAATACGCGCAGTAGATACCTTACAGTAAACTTTGTTAAGTTTGTTTTTGGCAGCTATGCCTTTTAGTAACTTAGTTAACTATGTTGCAACGTTTCGTGTGCAATTTTACAATTATAGGGTACAAGTACAACGTATTGTAACGTACGGCACGCAAAGTTTTACCGTACGCGTATTATACGTATTTTATCGTCCAAAATATACGTATGAATATCCCCTGCTCTAAATGAAATACGTATAATATCGTAGTTCCTTAGGTCGCTACCTCTCTCTCTCTCTCTCTCTCTCTCTCCATCTCTAATATAACGTATACTGTAGGAGCGGCTCTCTCTCTCTCTCTCTCTCTCTCTCTCTCTCTGTCTCTGTCTCTGTCTCTGTCTCTGTCTCTGTCTCTCTCTCTCTCTCTCTCTCTCTCTCTCTCTCTCTCTCTCTCTCTCTCTCTCTCTCTTTATATAATATATATACATTATGTATTTGGTCTGTATAAAGTATAATATTCCTTTATTGCGGAAATGCATTGCGGAAATTTATTAGCGCTCCTGCAAAGTAACTAAGTACTCAGTGGTACCCCCCACCCAGCCCCGGCTGAAAACGACAGTCTTGAGATTACAATAAAAACGTATAAGAAAACCCTGGTCAGCAAACGCAAAGCCAGTGGGAGTCCATCCCACACCGCGGTGTTAACGACGATGCTGCCTGATAGAGGTTCACGCGTATATAGAGGACGAGAAGCTCACCCTGCGCTGACAAGCAGTGAGAGCGGCGGGTCCGTAAGATCAGAGTGGAATAGGGCGGAATATTGTATGTGTATGTCTACACATAAATTATATATAAATATTGGGATGATAATTTCATGCACGTGTAATAGAAATTTGTGTGTAGTCGTATTTGTTAGCCCGTAAACATTACCGGTATACGTTTCATCATCATCATCATCATCAGGATCCATGGGCCAAAGGCCCGTAGGTGTCCAACGCTTGCCTCGGATCCCTGGGCCTCGGCCCTTTTGGGGTCCAATGCTTGCATTGGATTTCATTCGTATTTTTTTTCTTTACGAACGGAGTATCTGCACCCATCCGTTCGACCTTCGCGCTTCTCCCTTAAAGAGAGTTCCAGGCTTAGGACTGGCTCTGATATCCACATGTGGTATCAAAGGCGGCGATGCCGCCCACGTTTGCCAGCTTTTTCAGGGTTCCTGCTGAGCCTGTCCACCTCGCGTAGCGCCCTAAGGTGGTACTTCGGCCAAGACCTTCACCACTGATGGCATAGCCTCAGCAGGCACTCCCCTACTGACTGTTGCCACCCCCTCACCACGTTGAGGTGTGAGTTGGACTTCGAGGGGGTTTAGGTATACGTTTAGGTATCGTTATATCTGTTATCGTCGTCATCGCCAACCTATCGTCATCGTAACAATCATCATCATCATCATCATCATCATCATCATCATCATCATCATTATCATCATCATCATCATCATCATCATCATCATCATCATCATCATCATTTATCACCATCGTCGTGTATCTATCGTCGTCGTCGTCGTCGTCATCATCATCATCATCATCATCATCATCATCATCATCAGTATCATCATTGTCGTCGATCATAGTCATCATCGTTATCATCATCATCACCATGCCATCATTATCAGCAGCAATGCAGCAGCAGCAGCAGCGTCGTCGTCGTGACCATGTTTATCGCCACAATCTATTATATCTGGAGTAACATTATTTCGTTCATCTGTTTATTTACGATTATATGTAGATATTGATTTGATTCGACTTAGACTATTTATCTTTTGTCTGTGAATACATTGACGCAGCTTTGACTGGTGTTAACAGGTTAACAGCCACTGTCTTGTATTCGCTACAGAACGTTTTCTGTAACAATTTTTAATGGCTTGATATTTTACATATGTAAGCTTATATATTTATTTCTAAAAATCTGTCGATCAAATAAGCCTAATTAACAAAAGCAATTTGCGGATCTATTTTATAGCGCAAACCGATGCAAAGCAATACGAGGCAGTTGGGCTCCTACCTTGAACGATTTTTAGCATTAAACTTTGGAGTTAACTCTCTCAGGTCACAATTAAAAGTTCTGAAAACGTTATCAACCCAACTCGGGCTGGCAAACTATTCCCCTTAGTTAACGAACTCTTTGGGTACAGTATCCACCGCAGTTGTCAGATAGAGGGCTTCGATCGATTGACGCTTCCCGCACGTGCGCGCGCCTGTCAGTCAGATTCGAGAGCCACACAGCGGTAGGCCCCATACATAAGCAAGCGTCGTAAAAAGCGAAGGAGAACGCACCGGCGGGTCTCTAAAAGCACCGTTTGCTTCGGTTCTCTGATCAAAGTGACCTCTGACCCTGTCCGTTGTTGGCGCCTTTCGTCTGCCTGTCACACGACATCGTCTGCCAAAAGGTACGACAGAGAGCGAGCGCAGCCGACGAGCAATTCATCCACGGACGATAATGCCAGAGATATAATGCGGCACGACACACGTCGGGCTGCACGCGCCCGCTCAGTTGAAACAGCTGCCGTCTGCTACTCCGTACCCCCATACCCCCAGCCCAATAGATCGGGTTACAGTATTCAGTTTCGGATGGGTCTTTATTGAAATATAACCCCTCGTAACCTTCGTCCTAATTAAAAGCGGCGAACATCTGTTACGAGTAAAGACCGATAGGATGTGTCTGCGTCATCTATGGCGGCGACGACGATATATTACGACCGTCGTGATGTATTCTATTCGTCTCCTCCGTCTGCGAGCGTTAATAGGTCTCGTCCCAGTCAATTGGACCATGCATCGGGGTAATCATTGTCACAATTAGGGTCGAATCGGGTCGGTCAATGCGCGTCGTAATTAAGGAGTCTTCGACAACTCCAGTCCACTAATTGATGAATCACGGACAGCCAGCTATGCTTAATTTAGTTTTCTGTAATTTGGAGATTCTGCGAGTAGGCCTAAATAATTCCTTTATTCGTTTATTTTATAAATTAATGATTGTCTAGGACAGATGTTGATTATACAGATAATCGGGCAATTAAAGATGAGATTTGTAAAATTTATCAAATTTTCATTTGCTAATAAGGTCGATATTATCTTGGGCAAATCGTAGGCCTAGAAGCACAGTTGCCTCTGCAATGGTCGACCAATTATTGTAGTCTTTCATAGGCGTATATAATAGGCTACAAGGCTATATAAGCTAGAAGTAAAATTTCCTATGAATCATTGGAAGTTTAGTTTGTTCTTTTTTAAATCCCGACGAAACGAATTGAAAGTTATTATCAACGCTTCTGTAGGAAGAAGGCAACCTACAATCTTTGGTTAATTTAATCGGGCCTCAATTAATTAGGAAGATAATATATAAACTATTAGCTTTAACTGGATGTGTGCGTCACATTATTAAGCTTACATATACGTAATCGTCATTTCGTCATTACGTAAAATGAAATTCCAAATGCCTAGCAACAGAGTATTTACGCTGCAATGTCGATTTGAAAAAGCGTCATTGTTAGGAATTGCTATTATATGCTCGTGTACGCGTAGCTCAGTGCAAATCGTGGACTTAAATCTTGTACCCAAGTGTTACTCGGCACTATCTAACGGTTCATATAATGTAAGGACAAGAGTCTTAAAGCTTATTAAAAGCACAATGAATGTAACATAGACCAGAATATATTTATTTAATACAGTTTCCTCACAAAAGGAAGCGACTATAGGTTTTTCATTACTCGTCGGATTGGTCACCAGCTGTCATGGAGTACAACTATACGAAGCCTCGGATGCCGATCTCGGCCATGTACGCCAGTCCGGGTCCTTGTTACGCCCTCCCGACGCTGGTCGGTTACGAGGGTCACGACCCGCGAAGCGTCCACTACCGAGCCCCTGCCTACGGTTTCGGCATCCACCATGCCGTCCTGGAGGACAACTGCAGTCCCGGTCCGTGCTATTTTCCCGATCCAAAGATGTACAACAACGGGAAGGACGGAAGTCCGCACTGGAGTCTGGCGATGCGATTGGATGACCTCAAGCCGTTCCTCACTCCGTCTCCGTGCGCCTACCGACCGGAAGACGCCAAGAGGCTCGTCTGGTACACGTATCCGGAGTACAGCTTCGGGATAAGACACAGGAACGTCCGGTCGGATAACACGCCAGGTGCAGACAAACATACGAATTATCAATCAATCAATCAATTTTCGTTTATCCCCAACACCAGGCCACAGAACGCAGCTTGCTACATTGAGTAGTGTAGTTGTATATTTATTTAGGCTATGTGTTCATTTGTATGTCACCTTATGATCCTTTTCCTGTCTGGATATTGCTTAATTTAGTCTCTTATGTTTGATGGCAGGTTGCACTAAACGGCTCCACCGCGAGACTTGAATTTATTACCTATAGTTTCTATGTGAGAAATCGTTAATAGCAAATAATATAGGTTTTGTGTTCTGTGATTGTTTCTAATATTCGTCGCCATAGCCTTGCTCATTTTATGCGTACAAACACGACCTAAAGTTTTACAACTCACAAATATATTCTGAGAAATGTTTAATTAAGAATCAGCATCTAAATTTTTGGAAAATGTGCAAACGTTGAACTAAGGTCTTTAAAAGGCGAAAACGTGAAATTATTTTAATTTTAGTATAAAATTAGCGTCTTATGAGATTTATCCAGTTTGTAGGTAAATGTTTCATAGGAACTGTTAAATGAAAGCCTATAATTATATCTGAATCAAAGAAAATTCCTATTATGTGAAATAAATGTGTTGTCCGTGTTTCAGCACCAAACGCCTACACGCTAAATCACATGATTGGCCATACCATCCAGAGCGGAAAACCTCAGGCACCCTGCTACTCCCTCACCAAGCGACTCTACCACGGAAGTTTCTTAGAAGATCTCGCAAAAGTACAGTAACACATCCTATAAAACTTATAGGAGCATTCACTCTGGATCACGTGACAATGTTTACGTAAGTCAAAACAAATGTTAAAATGCCGTCGACTTGTGTGAAAGATTGTATGAACAGACATAGAAACGACGACGAAATTAAATTTGATCGGTTTCCTCTTGGACGAAAGCGAGAGGAGAAGCTGAGTAAATGGGTTACAGCAGTAAATCGCAAGGAATGGCGACCGAATGAAGGCGCCATGCAGCTTCTCCTCTCGCTTTCGTCCACGAGGAAACCGATCAAATTTAATTTCCGTCGTTTCTATGTCTGTTCATACAATCTTTCAACAAGTCGAGTTTTAACATTTGTTTTGACTAAAACATTGTCACGTGATCCAGAGTGAATGCTCCTATTAGTCTAAAACCAATAAATGACCTAAACGATGTTTAAGATAGCCGCAGATAAGCGACCTTTGATGACGTGTTGGTCTTAGATTGGAAAACTTCGACTACTGTGGTACTGTACTGCCTATCTGTTCGGTAAATTTTCTCCCGGCTAAGATGGCTCTGAATGTCATTTTAGCACGTTAAAGCCACTTTTAAGTTAGTCTATGGAATAATTAATACGAATAGACAAAGTGCGTGATTAATGTCTAGCGAATGCAATCCAATGACTTTGTTAACTGCATTTTAAAGCTGCTTTTAAATTGAGTGATATTTCAGTTTATATAAGCCTACAGTGGGTTCGACGCTGCTGTTGTTACAGGCTCCGGGTCCAGGAACGTACAACACCACTGAACCGTGTGTCTACAAATTCTGTCCTCCGATCTACAGCCTCACAAGCAAACATTTTCCGCCCGAGGACACCGTGCTGAAGCCTGGTCCAGGAGCTCACGAGTCGGAAAAGGTGAGAGGACTGCAGCAGGCAGTGAAGGGCGCCGAATAGTTTCCCTGTAGATCGTGCAGTTGTTAGCTTCAACTCGATGTAGCCATAAGATTTAATCTATAGGCATTGTCTGTATGTCTGTATGTCTGTATGTAGACTTGTCTTGGTCTTGTGTCCATGTCCATGTCTGTACATATCCATGCCAATGTCTATGTATCCACAGAGGCTTCCAAGAATGTCTCGATGGCGCTCCTTGCTACCCTATAAGTATGTCGGAGGTCGTATGTTCGTTCGTTTCTTATATTTACCTGGGTATATCTATGCATGTATGTATGCATGCTGCATGCATGTACACGTACATGTATGCTTGTATGCATGTGTAGTATTTATATGTCGCAATTATACTTTTGGCCATGCTGGAGCCGGGAGCGCCTCTAAGTAGTCCTCTTGAATGGGCGCTATATAAATTTATGAATGAATGAATATATGTATGTATGCATGTATAACGTATATGCATTTATATATGTATTCATGTACTTATGTATGTATAATTGTATATACATTTGTATTAATGTATCCGTCGACTAGTATGCATGTATGCATGTGTACGCATATTCTTATAATATGTGTATCCATGTAAATTCATTTATGTAATAATAATAATGTATTCGTGTATTCACGTATGTATTGTATATATGTAGTTATACATGTATATGAGCATACATGCGTGTATGTATACGTATGTAGTTATGTATCCATCGACCTGTCCATCCATCCATCCATCCATCCATCCATCCATCCATCCATCCATCGATCGATCCATCGATCCATCCATCGATCGATCCATCCATCCATCCATCCATCCATCCATCCATCCATCCATCCATCCATCCATCCATCCATCCATCCATCCATCCATCCATCCATCCATCCATCCATCCATCCATCCATCCATCCATCCATCCATCCATCCATCCATCCATCCATCCATCCATCCATCCATCCATCCATCCATCCATTTTCTGTTTACGGTGTGTTGTTTGTAACTCTTCCTATGTGTTGATAATGGTGCATACAGGTCTGGTTGCACAAGTGGCGGGCGCCAATATTTTCTTTCGGAATCCGACACAGTCCATTCACAACGCCGCTCATCACAGAGCTCGAAGACTAGAGGACAGAGAGATCGAGATCAACCAGCAATCAGGAAGATACAAATCACTGGACTTCAATCATTCACAAGAAAAATACAATCACTGTTTATGAATGGATTTGGCGAAATCTGCCAGTTTGTTTGGTACACAATTATGTGCGAAATAGAGACAAATTTAAATCAGAGTATTTATAGGCTATGATGTACAATGCTGTTTTAATAACAAAATTCCTAGAATTGTGTTATTAGCAAATGCCAGCACATTATTAAATAAATAAATATATTTTACTCAGCAATTCTTTATTTGGCCTAATTGCCGTAATGTGTTATCTGGTCGTAATAGCCTAGTAAGCCTAATTACCGTAAGCTCAGGCATTTGTAAAGCCCTACTTGAAAGCTAAGCACAGGGTATCAGCTTATTCAGGACTGGAACAGTGTATCATATCAGAAGAGTTGTCCAAAAATAACGAGTTGAGAACTAAATCCGGATGCTAGAAGAACATAAAGAGAAACGGCTAAGGAGCTATTGGGATGGATTGTGTTTAGGCTGTATTAGAAAGCAGCGGGGGCGGGGCGGCGTAATGGATGGGTAGACAAGTATCATAGGCGCAACGTTTGTCTATAAAGTGGGGGTGGGGGTTTACCAAATTTCGTTGGCACTGCCTGTGGTAGTGCCAGCCCAAAACTGGAGAAAGGAGGAGGGCGACACTAATCATCTTTGTTATAACACTGTGTCGTTAAACAGCTCAAATGAAGGTTTTCCTCTGAGAAAATAAATAAGGGACATTGTTTCTTCTGGGTATGAAAAGTGGGACATGCTACCCTCCAGTTCAGAAGTTGGGGTACGAGTACACCTAGCAACCCTCGAAACTTACGCCTATGGAGCAGGGTAAGATTTCTTGGAAGGTGGGACTTTGGTTTGAACGGAAAGTCTGAGGGTTGATAGATTTAAGGAGCTTAGAAGGCAGATGATGGGGAAGAGCGTGAGCGACGGGATGAGTAGAGGAACGGAGAATTTGCTGAATTCAAAAGGGAGATCGCTTCAGAGTCGATGTGAAGTAATTGTAATTGCAAATTTATATAGCGCCACTTCAAGAGAGTCTCGTCCTCATCAGAGGACCTAACACAATGAAGACGAGTTTTCTAATTTATTGAATGAATGTAAGAAACTATAGTAGGGATGACCATTAAAGACGCCCGTAAAGAGGAGCGAGGTAGGAGTCACCCAAATACGGAAAATGCAAACAAGATGAAACAATGAAGCTTAGCTTTGCCCCGCAAAGTGGCGGCGACAATCTCCTCTTCACTCCACTCTATTCCTCTTCCATATCCCATTCCCTTATCAAAATAACGCTGTCATGTCGCAAAATTTCAGCACAGGGCCAAAAAGTGGTGCTGACTGTCACCACAACTTCCAAAAGGTAGGTCTACACACTGGTCATCCTCAATTTTAAAAATGAGGATGATCAGACGCCACCGTCACAATGCAAGGTCACGCCTACGAAAGTACGTAATTTTTACGGAGTAGGCCCCTAATCGTAATCGTAAACTTAACATTTCTACAGCGTCTAAAAAGCGAATTCGCGGGAACCAGCTTATTCACAGGCGCTTAGTCAAAACAAAATGCAATACAATACAATACAAAATATAGCCTATAGATGTATAGACAGAGGGTCAAAATCCAGAGAGTCAGACGCATGAGGACAATCAGACGGCTAAGGTGGATGGTGTTAAGAGTTGAAATGGCGAGAGAGGTGGCGAGAGGAGGAATGAGGGGAAGGATTTGTGAAAAAGCAGTGTTTGCAGTTTTGAGTGAAAGACCTGTGGAGATAGCAAAAGGCGAGGATTCGGTGAGTTCGTAGGATGGATCAGATATTTGACGTAGGCGGGAGTTTGATTTGCAAATAACATTATAGTGACAGAAGGGCTGAGGAGGAGCGGGTTGAGCGAAGTGGTTTAACCGTGAACAACTGATGGAGATATAGTGAGGAGGCTAAGGTCCAAAAATGCACTGCATTGTTCATCTTGTGGATAAAAGCAACAAACTTTCCTACCTTCAAGAAAAACATATTTTAAGACTTTTCAGCTAGCTGCATCATTTAAATCCAACGGGAACATAATAAAATAGATGTTTGAACATATGCTTTAAAATACACACGTCTCATAGCATTGCGCAGCCAATACTATGCTAAGACGCAGAAATTCGGCAGAATATGTGGTCTCTTAACAATACAGAACATTTTAAAGTCTCATTTAAACATTATTTATATGTAAGTCATCTGTTCCCGACTTGACTACTGCAACTCACTTCTTATGGGTCTCCCGAAACAGCGTCTTTCTCCCCTTCAATCGGTCTTAAATGCTTCAGCTAGGCTCAGCCCGACTCCCTCGCTTTTCGCATATCTCTACATATATGCTTGATGTTTTGCACTGGCTTCCTATCACTGCGCGCATCCACTATAGATCCTCTTTCTAGTCTCAAAGGCGCAGCTGAGCAGTGTCATTGAAGTATCTTTCTGACTATATGCGAAAGCCGATATCTGCGCTCTGCTGATTGGCTAGATCTTTTTGTTCCTAGGACTAGGACTGCCTTGGCTCAACGCCGGGCATTTGCTGCGGTTGGTCCCTCTACTTGGAATAACCTTCCCCTCATTAAGGGCTAAATTAATTACTAGTTTTTCCTCTTTGGTCTCTCATTCTTTAAAGACGTTTCTTTTCCCCGGGGTTTTCGTGCTGAGAGCGCTTCTGAATAGTTATTCTGAGAGGCGCTATATAAATATTTAGATACAATACAATACAAATGTGTGGGGTAATTGATATAGCGCCAGCATGCCACAGTGTTACAGGTGTAAAGACCAGACTTTCATATGAGGCAGACATGGCAATTCATCCAATTTCCCATCACACCATATATTTGATGACAAACATGTGGTATTAAAGAAGCTATGCAAAATTTCAGCTTATAATGCTCCATTAGATTTCAAGATACATGTATGACCACTTTTACACTGGTGTATCCGGATAGAGACAGCTCTCCAATAACTTGATTCTGGGCATATTTGATTGCTAATAACTCAGAGAATGTTAGATACAGCTATCAGAATTTTCAAAACAGTATTAGCAAAGATGTTGAGTAGATTCTAAACATATAAAAAACCTAGCAGTTTTACCTATTACTTATAAGCCCAGCCCAACTTGAAAATGGTGTTTTGTTCATTCTGGCAGTATGAATATTGATATTTGAGCAACCACTGATTGGCTGGCACTACCGGTAAATATGAAGTTCCAGAAGTTTGTGGCTTTGTTGTTATCTCATTGGTGAATAACCGAATAACCGTTCTGAGGTATTATAACTAATAACTGAATGTGCTGATCCATCTTGAAAACTGCCCATAGTAAAAGATAGGTCAATTTCCGATTTAAATATGGTCAAGTGGGATAGCTAGCACAGTATCAGTAATAATTTTACACACCATTACAAAGAGTACTTCATATGATGCCAACATTATTTTGCTTCCGTGATGCTTTCCATCACCAAAAGCTAGTTGAAAAACAATTTTTTTAATATTTGGGAACATTTTCAATTATTATTATTAAACTGTCATTTATAGTGTGCCTAAACAAAAAGAATCTTGCACAAAAGCGCGTAACAGGAAAGTCTAGTCATAATAAATCTTGAACAAACAAGTCTTGAAGTTCTTTTGAAAAATTAAAAACATACATTCTAGCACTACACTTTTTACAAAGTATTTGATTTATGTTTTGTATTACTGGTAAGTTACTGTCAGTTATGCTGTCAGTTATTTCTATCACTGGGTTAATTTAATTTCGTTACAATGTTTCTCTTGAAGAGTTTCCAGGTATTCATAATCTGTCAGTCAGTTGTGGCATCAAGTTTATACGGCTGACCAGTAATAGTGACAAAGTCCTCAATTGTAAAAAGGAGATTAACTGGAATCCAGCACTCATCCCAACGTCTTGGCCACGAATTTGACTGCGGGACATTTATTCTGCACAAGTTAATTTTCCTGATTATGTTTGCACGAGTCCATTGATACAGTTTTTCTGGAGCAAGTGTACGGTCCGCAGTGTTGTACTGTAAGCTGGTTCTGGTAGCAAGACGATTGAGGATTTCACCAATGCAGACTCAAGCACTGCTTCCAAGGCTGGTTGTAAGGAAATGCCACTCTTCATATAACCCAGTCTTCTACTGGGTGCAGTGTTGCTTGACTGTTCTCCAAGTAGATCCTTGTATTGACTCTTGAACCACAGAGGAATAGTTCTCTACAAAGTCAAACAGCACAATAACTTTGTCTTCTGGCAGGTGTTCCTTGCTGCTCTTGAGCTAGGAAGACTGTGCAATGGGTATGTATTGATGTGATGTTAACTGATTTAGTTGTGGCGTCAGTGACCAACTGTACCACTTCTGCCACGCTCACAACATCACCACGGGCTCCTGGTGAGCTTTATGAATGTAAATCACACACCATAGTTGACGTAAGCAACCTGTAGTCCAGCCTGATACAAGTGCATCTTGAGTTGGTGGAATGTTCTCAATGGTAAATTCTTTATGCAAATTGTTTTCTCTGAGCAGAGTTCAAATTACGAGTTGTAAAGCTTTCCAGTATACTTAAGTAAGTATAAGAAATGACATAAGCAATTGAACTTGTTGAAGACATCTGTCTCTTCAGGATATGTGTTCGAAGTTTCCCAACCAGTCTGTTTGCCAACGCAACAAATTGGCAGTGTACACAGGTCAAAACCTAACAAACAAACAAATTGTTTTCAAATTTCTTAACAAGTGGTAGTGCACACAGATTCAAATCTAAGAAACAATATTGTTTGAAATTTCTGAATAAGTGACCAAAAGCCAACTTCTCATGTTCTGGCCAATGCTTTGACACCCAGATTCAAATGACAGACACTGATCAGAAGGTTGTAACTACAAGCAATTTGCCTTTCAACGTCCTCCAGCCAGTCAACATACATTTTTTTAGATCAACAAGTTTGAAATCTGTTCGAATATTACTTCGAGTGTACCTCATTTATGCAAGCAATTAGCTGAGCAACGACCATACCATGTATTACATCAACAGAACAGGAAGGGCATGGAAAATAAATTGTACTACACTATGCTCATAACAATGTCTACAGTTATTTCTTAACTGTGCCAGACAAGTAGGGTGATATTTAGGCCTCAATTATTTCGATCAATCCAACTTCTGTTTAAACACGTAAATGGTTTCATCAATCCCACTTCCATTTAGAGAAACAAGTTCTTTAATCAATCCAGCTTCCATTTTAATTTGATGATATAAAATAATTTAGCAACCTAAACTACGGGTTTAACCATATTTTAACGGATTTGGGCTACTGGGACAAAGTCTGCCACGACTGTACTTTCAATGTAAACTAACATTAAAAGTACAGTATTACCTGCGAAAATCACCAAAATTACTGGGACAGACCCTAAAACTACTGGGGCAAATTGTATAACTACTGGGACATTTGTCCCAGTAGTTACTACAGTTAAAATATGCACTTCAACATTATCGGGGATGTAGGACATTGTCCCCTGGACATTGTCCCCTGGACATTGTCCCCCTGGACATTGTCCCCCCCACAGAGTAGGACATTATCCCCCCAGTCTAAGATATAATCATTATAATATTCTTGCGGAAATATGTATATGTATATGTGTATATATTTTTTGTATATGTATGTGTAAGTATACATAAATATGCATATTTACATATGTATATATGGATATATATATATATATATATTTGCATATGTAAATATTTTGTATATATATGTATTTATATATATATACATATATATATATACATATTTGGATCTAAGTATATATATGTATATATATGTGTGCATATGCATATATACATATATATATGTATGTATCTTCTATATATATGTAAAATATGTATATATATATATGGTTTCTCAGTGAGTTGTGACGTTTCGAAGTAGGCCTATAGTATTGCAACAAAAAAGTATTTGGCGTCCGGGGTGCATGAACCCACATAAGTATGAGGTGTCTTTACGGCTTAAGTTTTAGGCCTATATCCTGAATGAAATAGCCAACAAAAACGGCAACTAAGGTTTATCAATGACATGCAGACTATAGGCTATTTACACAGAGGGGGGACAATGTCCAGGGGGGATGTGTCCTACGCAAAATGGGGGGGCGACAATGTCCAGGACTGGACAATGTAAAACTGGGGGACAATGTCAACTACTGGACAATGTCCAGGGTTATACTGACAAAATGTCACTTTCCCCAACATTATCATGGACATTGGTATTCAAATACCATGTATTGCAGGACTGCAGGCTATATAAAACGATGAAGCGAATCAAGCGATGTTATAACGCATACATAATAAAGAACGCCATAACGATAAATTACATAGAAAAGTTACATTTGCATGAAACACTTCGTTTAGCTTAGAAACTAGATTTCGGGAATCTGGCAGAAATTCTATTGCACAAATTGGGGTTTCGGGGGATTCGCTACGCATCCTCCGAAAAGCCGCGTCCTCAAAATAGCACCGCTGAGACATAACTTACAATTTCATTTTGACCTACCGGACAACTAAAATCAATATTTGCAGTTTTAATATATCGAAGCATGAAAAATAAACGCTTTCGCACAATTTACAAGTGAAATATATTGAAACAAACCTTAATTTGACCGTCGATAATGAAGTGACTGACAAAAAATTGTAGCCAGATCGCCTAAACATGTCTGATTATAGCCCAAAAAATCCGCACAAATGGTCGAACTAATAGCCAAAATCCGACGTTTATGGCACATTTTCAATAATTTTTTTAGTTATGTTCCCGATCGAATTAAGTGATGCAGCTAGCTGAAAAGTCTTAAAATATGTTTTTCTTGAATACAAAAAAGTTTGTTGCTTTTATCCACAGTTTGAACAATGCACGAAGCTATCGTCCTCACTAATAGGAGGGCTGGGAGGATTGAAGCGCGTTCTAGGTGAGTGATATGACTGTATATTCTATTCGTTCATGCATTTGAGCCAGTGGAGTGGTTTGAGGATAGGAGTGATGCCAGTCGCATTTAGGGAGTTTTGACAGGGCAGCGGTTCGGACTACTGGGACCAGTGGGTGGTACTTAAGTAAAAGTAAAAGTAAACATGCTTTTAAGTACCTAAAAGTACTCGCCGCAAATTAGGCTTTTGTAAGTAAAAAGTATTCTTCGAAATAATACTTTTTAAGAAAAACTAAAAGTAGCCGTCTTGTGTCTATAAGGTTTCCCAGTTCTTGCTTGAAGAATTTCTGAAAATGCAATCGAGGGGGGTAGTAAACCTGAGTGTTTTCGAATGCCACCAAAAATTTTCAATCCCTGCTAATCAAACTGACTAGTGGGACAAAGTCTCCTACTGTAATTCCAATGTTATCAAATTAGAGAATATTACCTAGGACAAATTGTAACCAAAAAAGTACTGGGACATATCGTTAAAAAACTACTGGGACATTTGTTAAACAGTTAAAATATGCACTGAGTGATACGGTGATGTTTGGGAGTTTTGATGACAGAGGCCTATGTGACCTATCCTGTGCAGACGATCCGCATTACCGCTTATCATGATATCAGTTAGACAGCAAATAGTCTGTGTAGTATTTATTTGTATAATAATTATTATTAGCATCCATTGGCTGGACTGGGCAGTTTCAAGCAGGGCCGGTTTAACCACTAGGTGAACTAGGCCCTAGGCACGCTTCTGGGGGCGGCAAAAAAGTCAAATAAAAAATATTTTTGTAAAACATTGCCGGTATCACGAAATAGCCTAGAGTATCCGTCCCAGGACTATCCGGGGGGATGAATATGAATTTATCCCCGGATGGAATAAACCGGTTTCAAACAGACCACAGGGGATAAACCATTCTATCCCCCATCGGTATACGCATCATGATAGCCTCGGCGAAAATCCAGTCAAAATCACCAAAAACAAAGTAAATTGATTTCAGGTCGACTTACAAAAATGAAACTGAAACTGATACAGCAATTTAAAAATGTTATGTGTACAATAAATCCAAACAGTACGACATGAATACAAAATAGAAACCGCCAACCTTGCAAACTTGGGTTTTCTTGAATACTGAAACCATTTCGCTAAGGGGGATACTCAATGTATGGGGGATACTCTATTTCGTGTAGGCCTAACCGGCGTTTTGCCACCATTCATTAATAAATCTAATTCGAAAATAAGAAGCGGCTTCAAACAGACCACAGACATTTCGAAATCTTAACGTCAGTCATGTGGCACGTCACCCTTATGCCCTTAACTATCGCAAGTTTGAAGTTGCTTACTAACGACATAATTTGAAATGAAACTGAGAGCGATCATCAGTAGGCCCTAATGTTATCACTCCTTCGGTTTTTCCCAAGATCTTGGTTTTTAATCCGAACTTCTAAAATGGGGTTTTCTGGAGACCTTGTGTTTTCACTTGGGTTTTTCTTGTTTTACTGAAACCCTGTTTTCATTAAAAGTTTAATCAATTTTTGTTAAAAACATAATTCATGTCAAGAAAAATCCAGTGCTAGTACAAAACCAGACACTAAAGATAACGGTCTGGGTGATCGAGTTCAATAAATGGCGCAATATGTGTGCAAGCATTAATGATATAGGGCCTACTAGATTTAAAATATAGTTTAAAATAGTTACAAGAAGCCGCATATTTATTCGATTTGACGTCTTCTTGACACTTCCAGTTTTTGTGGCTAATAATGAGAGAAGCTTCTCGAAGCTCAAAAGAAATATAGGCCTATTTGCGTAGGCCTACGTCCATGCTGCAAGAAAGATTTGTTGGACTGGGTCTATATCTACGACAATAATATTATTCGTCTACCGACATTTCGTCTACGACACTTCGTATACGGTATACAAACATTTCGTCTACAAAGTTATTTGATATTGTCACTTTAAAATGGAAGCTGGATTGATGAAAAAAACCGTTTTCCATAAATGGAAGTGGGATTGATGAAAACATTCCTGTGTGGAAATAGAAGCTGGATTGATCGAAATAATTTTTCCCGTAAATAGAAGCTGGATACCAAGCTGGATGCATGGATGAAACTAAGTTTCCATTGAATAGAAGCTGGATTGATGAAAATAATCTTTTCAGTAATTAGAAGCTGGATTCCTGAGAATATAATTATAGCACGTTTTAGCGAAACTATAAGAAAGCGGCCTCTGTTGATTAGCCGCAATGGATGCAGATAGGCCTACACTTGTAGACGAAATGTCGGTAGACGAAGTGTCTGTAGACGAAGTGTAGTAGACGAAAAGTCTGTAGATGAGTTGTCTCGGAACCATAGCTACATTGTCAATTGAACATGATAGGCCTCTTGCTGGAGACATTGAACTGATAGAACTTTTCTACATTTTGCTAAAGTGAAAGCGCGAAAAAATAAAATTTTGAAATTACATTATAATGCAGTTTCCAGACTAATAGGCCTACTATTATTATGGATAACTTTTAAATTAACTTAGCTAATTTAATATTAATTAGTTATCGCAGTTACCGGGGGCGCAGTGCGACAGGTTCGCCTAGGGCGGCAAATACTCTGGCGCCGGCCCTGGTTTCAAGTAGACCTACTCACACCTATCGCACAGTCCACCATGCAAGTTCAATAGGATAGCCTTAGTAGGCTATTTCGCGAACGTCCGCAAAATGGAGATAGGCCTATGAGGAGCGCAATGCAAAATCTGACAACTGTGTGTACCGGACCTACCGGCGGAGGGAGAGCTCCAAAGTAGGATATTTTGCGAACTACCGTATCCTTATGAGCGACCCTCTACATCGACTGCTGCACTAAGTGAGAAGGGTCGAGTCCATAGGTGGCTATAGGTTGCTATGCCCGATAGCGCATTGGATCACATCTGGCGTAGAGAGCGAGAGGTAGCCTAGGCCTACCGAGTTCGAGACCCGTAGGGCGGATATGCTTTATAGGCTATTAGCGCCAGGGCTGTTAAAGGCTTGGTTTTTTGGTTT
The DNA here is from genome assembly GCA_020284085.1 of Aporrectodea caliginosa. Classification (NCBI taxonomy): domain Eukaryota; kingdom Metazoa; phylum Annelida; class Clitellata; order Crassiclitellata; family Lumbricidae; genus Aporrectodea; species Aporrectodea caliginosa. The sequence goes on along the minus strand of JACEVL010000263.1, from coordinate 3,592,498 downwards.
TTGGTTTTTTGGGTTTTAAAAAAAAAACGAAAAAACAAAAAAACCTCAAATTTTGATTTTTTTGTTTTTTTACAAATTTCAAAATTATAAATGCCCAAAATGTCGTCTCTTCAACTCTCTTGGCAATTGTTGTATGGTCTTTATTAACTTCGTTTTATGACATTCTACGGTTCTACTGTTCTAGTTAATTTCATTTTTATATATGCATCTGATTAATTTGAACGGTATTATGTCATTTTTATGAGTTTTATGATCCGAAATAGGAAAATCTCAAAAGTAAAAAACCAAAAACCAAAAAACCAAATAAAACCAAAAACCAAAAACCAACTTTTCATTTTGAAAAAAGTTTGGTTTTTTGCACCTCTGATTAGCGCCGTTGTATTGCAGGCTGTTAGTAGTTAAGATTTAAATTGCATAACGTGTAAATGTACAGCGCAGTGCGTTTGTCAGGCGCTTAATAAAGAAAAGATTATTATTATTATTATTATTATTATTATTATTATTATTATTATTATTATTATTATTATTATTATTATTATTATTATTATTATTATTATTATTATTATTATTATTTATTATTATTATTATTATTATTATTATTATTATTATTATTATTATTATTATTATTATTATTACTATTATTATTATAAAAGCGTGTATATTTGCATTTGCATTAATTTTATTCACATCAGGACAGGTTCCAATTGGAATGGATCTGACGTTTACCACTGTAATCGCTAGTTGGCCAACGTCTCAAGTAGAGTTACAATTGACGTCGATTGCATTCGACAGGTGGTTAACTCTGCGTCACGTGTAGCTGTTGTCATGGTAGCTAACGAAATTGATGGCCTGTCACTCGAAAAAGTTTCAAGCGGAACTTTTGAGAGATTGATGCATTGAGATAAATGCACACATTATGAAAACGCCTGCTATTGCCGCTAGTTTATCTGGAGTGACTTTATGATACACTTAATTTAACGGGTTGACAGAATGTGTCCACTTTAAAATGCCGTCTTAAGAATTATTTATAGCTGTCACAGAATTTAAGAAGCACTAGAAGGCGGGGCAAAGAAACGGAACTTGCTTAGGCCTATTATACTTGAGGTGAGTTATTTTTATTAGGGCTTGTTTTGAATTGGCGTGCATTGATTCACACAAATAAGAGTTTTTATAGCGCTATTCTACTATTATTTTAATATTCATAATTTTAATCATGTTATATCGGAATTTTCACATTAAAATGAAAAATGCTATTTTCAACTGCATTATTATTTTGATAAACAAAATAGCATTTTATTTTTGTATTTTAAAATGCTTTTCTGGAGTACATTTGTCAGTGTTTTCAAAATACATTGAAATGAAGTATTGGAAGGAGTTGAATTACTTGTTAAAACTACTACACATAACAGTTTCCAGTTGGAGATAGTTAAATGAAGCTGATATCCAGATTCTATGTCAGTTACCTATAAAGAAAAGTTGGTACCTTTGAAAGTCTTCTAATACAGTGGGTTTTATGGCTGTTACGTTATTTGCTATCATGGATAGACTGACGGAGTTGAAATAGATGTTTGAGAAAGGCATGCAACATCGTGGTGGTGTTTTGATGTTTATACCTTCATTAGCAGTGACTCTCTCCTAAATGTTTTAAGCACTGATGATGAAGCCTTGTTGGTCAGTGTAAACATTTGTATAGCACTGTGTTATACAGTAATTTGTGGTTATCAATCAATCAATCAATCAATCGTTTATTTGTAGCCAAACAACAATAAACAATAATATTACAAATCAGATTGCACTTTTAAGTATGGATTGTTGAATGCCACAAGGGAAGGCCCTGAAGGGATCAAAGATCCCGCTAAGTAGGGACACCTCTATACAATTTCAACATAATATGTGGCGACCGAAAGATGCTTTACATAGTATAACAGTTGTTGACTTGATTAACATAAAAATCTTAACTAACCTTAACTAATTTAAACTAAATAGTTATAGTCAAGCAGATGCTTATGCATGGCAATGTACCTACCAAGTTTGGCGTAGGCATCATTATACATATCCTACCTGTGGAAAAAGTGGATGCCATGGACCAGTGCTTCCCAAACTTATCAGTGTCATGGACCGGCAGGAATTTTTCCAACTCCAGGAGGATTGGTGCCCAGTTTATTAACTAGTTCCCTTTCCTGATCAATTAATAAATTCCTCAAATATGTATTAAAATTGATTTAAATTCATGTTTTGTCAATTCTATGACTCAATTGCCCGTTTAATGATAGCCTAATAAGTATTTTTTGTTATGACTTAAAAATATAATAGCCATTTCTTGATTCCGAGATAATTTCACCAGTTTCTTGACTCACTTTGCAAACCGGCAAATGAGGGGGCTGGTCACCAATTTTGGAAGCACTGCCCTAGACAATAGTGTGAGTGACAATTATCGAGGCATCACATTAAGTTCCAGTCTTTCTAAACTCTAATGTGTCTTCTGGAACTGTATGGTACCTTCTTGATGACTTCAGACCTGCAGTTTGGTTTCAAAAAGGGGTTGGGCTGCTCTCATACATTGCTTGCTGTCAGAACTGTAGTTGATCACTTTACAAATCATGGCTCAAATGTAAACCTGTGTGCATTAGACATGTCTAAATTTAATCACTGCATTATTGAGCAAGTTAATGTATAGATCAGTCCCTCGCAAGTTTTTATACATCCTCATAAGTTGGTATAGTATGAGCGCAACTTATGTCAGATTTAATAGCATGTTGTCTGATGTGATCTGTCTAGGTTGTGGAGTTAGGCAGGGTGGTGTTCTCTCACCAATACTTTTGCTGTTTGTCAATGACATTATAGAGAAGTTGATTAGGTCCAACCATGGTTGTTAGATTGGGGAACTGTTTTTAGGGTGCATTATGTGTGCAGGATGGCACATGATTAACTAAACTGAACTAAAAGTGTATTACAAAAGAAAAGAGCATGTAAACTGTGTCTATATTGAAGTTAATTTTGAGTGGTGGAAGAGTGAAGTGTATAGGAGTGAACTGAATATTATTTGCTTAGTGATGTTTAACACCATTTAAGCATTGCAGTGCTTTTGTGTGGATAGCTAACACTCTGTTTTCATTTGATCTAGTTGCTTAGTATCATCAGATGGCCGGAGTAATGTTAAGTCCATCAGTCTTTGGATTTGTGGCACCACATCCACCACTGAGAACTCAGACTCCTCTGTTGAGGCGGGCAGCATCAGCTGCTGGTCGAGTCACTCCATCTGGCGGCAATCACGCTGCCAGTACAGGTGACCTTATAATTATAAATTATAGACAACTATTTGAGCATTTGCTTTGTAAATTTGTAAAGCAGTATGTTTGATCAAGCTTCCTCTCAAATGGTTGCTGTGTCTGAACCTCAAGAACTGCTGAATGCACAACTGGTTGATGATTCCTTATCTGATACATTTAAGAAAGAAATAAAATTAGCACATCACACACTATAATTATGACCAAACGACATACAGCTTCAGTGTGTGACAGAAGCAACCTGATAAATAGACAGGTTCATATTACAGATACAGATGAACAAACTGGCAGTATGTTTGGCTGGCTAAAAATAACTGGTGGGTCATATTATTTTCTTGGAAGCGCTTTTCTGTAGATTTTATTGTTTGTCTTGCTGTGTTTGTAGAGCAGAGGAACTATTCTTCTGTTATTTAAGCCCTTCGTCTTGTACGTGTTTCTGATGTTTGCATTTCTGACATCTTACAGCCTTCAAGTAGCACAGTTTAAATATTTGTTCATTTTTAAACTGTTAGGCTTACCCATGATTACTGACATAGAGTAAGGCATACACCTGCCGAAAGAGTTAATAGTTAGAAAGAAAAAACAAGTTCCATATAACTATTTTGAGCTTCATTTGAAAACATTGGAATAATGATGTATATTTGATGTTTAAATCACTAAAATCAGACAGACAGGGTAGGATGACTGTGGCCTGGGAGACACGATGCCAAAGGTGTCAATGCTCATGCAAGTTTTGGCATGCTCACACAACTTTTTTGAAACATTAATACTATAAAAAAATTAATATGGTGATATATATATATACTGTACTCTGATATTGGATATAATGTATACTGTAATTTTATCCACCTTATAGGTTTGTACTTGCCCAAGCTTGGCTCACACAACTTTTAAACACTTCCCAGGCCACTGCAGGGTGAAGGTAATTCAGGGCCGTAAATCTGTTTCGACATGTGGGGAGGTAAAACTGACTTCGAAAATGTGTATACTTCCCTTGCTAAGCCCATATTACCGCATTGCATAAGAATCGTAATTATTCAATTAATGCATTAAGCAAAACAATATTACAGTCTTCCACTAGCGAGTAATGACTGATTCCCACTGCTGTGTTCAGTCGTACACTAGGTTAGTGTTACAAACTTTTGTTTGCACTGCTGTGTGTAGGTTCGAACTGCCATAATATTTAGCATATGACACAGCATAGAAAAAATTGTGAGGAGGGAATTCCTTGACGTTCTCTCCCCAAGCTTAAAAGTGGGGAGGGAATTCCCACCCTTCCCTCCCCAGGATTTACGACCCTGAGGTAATTGGTCTGTAGGTGTTTGCAAATCAGACAGACAGGGTAAGGTATGCAGACTGATGGTCGGAAGGTTGTCTGGATGAATGTTATTTGCCTTGTACTGCACTACTCTGTATCTTGGTCAGATTACACTGACCAATTGATTCAAATAATTTATTCTGATTTCCAGACGTGCAGCAGACTTTTTACTGTAAATGTTAACCATTCATGAAAGTTGAGAAGCTGTGAATCTGGAATGTGACTATAATTTGCTTAACGGCTGTTGTTAATGAGTAAATGAGACTGCATTGACTTGTAATTTATTCTTTGACCCATGGTTCTCATAGTTCTCAGTCTTTCTGTTGTAGCATGGACTGGCAGTAATTTTATGGGCAGAAAATTTGTACATTGGCTTGTTTCACTGTGGTAGATGAAATTCTGTACAATATTTTTATACCGAACTTTCATTACAAAATACTGGTTTCCCCTTTAAGTGATACTGATTATTATCTGTTCATACCTGTTTTCAAAATGCTATATAGCAGTAAATCTTTTTATGTGATCATTCAAATATAGATATTAATGTGCTATATAAATGTCCACTTGCAATTACAACATTATTATTCTTGATAAATTTGGAAAACTGTGTAAATATTTGAAAAGATACTGCTTAACTGCATGGTGTCTTGCTTTTTTTAGAAGAATGTGGCTCAAGTATCAAATGTTGTGATCTCTCAATTATTGATGTTGAAAAATTACTTAAAGACAGGGTTCGAGCATCTTCTCAAAGATTTCTTCAGGTATGTTTGATTGCTTGGTGCATGATTTATTTTTAAATACCCGGTTATATATTTACCCTAAGTTGTTGTCATAATGATATAATCTATTGGTTAAAATGCTGGATTACCATATGAGAGTTCATAGGATAAAAACCCACCAGGCAGACAGATGTTTTGAACTTTCTGCTCCCCTTGCCAACTCGGCTATTGAATGACGACAGCGAATGTACACTATGGTTGGAAAGATCATGCAGGGAGAGAGAGGACACGCCACCTACCTAAGAAACTAAGACACATTATTATCCTACAGTCAGTAAACTAATTACCGTTTGTCAATTTTTAATTCTGTCTCCTAGTGAATGATTTTCTGCAATGCTCACCTTGATCTGTGAAAATTCAGTTGCATATTGAGTTTAAATTGTTTTAGGATTTTCAGTTTCACGATCCGGAAAAGAGATACGCTGTCACTAAGGATCAGTTTAAGATGGTTCTGGCAAAAAACGGATTTCCTCTGAAAGAACAACAGACTGAGGCTTTACTAAATAAGGTCATTGGAAAAACTTTTAGGATTTCAAGTTATATAATTATATGTATTGTGTTACCATAATTGTCTAGGGGTAGAATAAAATGAGTGGCTTACGATAAAAATGACGTTTAATGGCGAAAACTTACAAAAGAGATAAAAATATGATACCTTACAAGTGTCAGCCCAACAGGCCACGAAAAGCACCATGGCAGAATCACACTTCTCCGTCAACAAAACAACAGCAAAAACCAGCCAGTCTCAAGAGACTAAATGCACCTGGTTAACAAAATACCCAAATATTCTCCACACAGATACACAACGTTGAGAGATACCCTCACCCTGCATCAAAACCGTACCAATCGAAAAGCTGTACTAAGTGTCTAAGTCTTTCTCCAACACGTGGAGAGAGACACAGTAAGTGTGTATAATACAACTACAGTTTTCGGCCAGAACAACTCGTGTACCATATCTTCCCCAGAGCACCTGGTATGTCGGTCCCTACATGCAACAATATATCTATATCTATAAATGTTAGGTGATCATGCATGCAGTGCCTTTTTCATGAACCTAACACACTATCTTGAGTGTCATATGTACATACCTATATATATATATACTATATATATATATGTATGTATGTATATATATATGTATATATATATATATATATATATATATAAAGCTTTGTTTTCAAATGAATGAATGAATATATAATTATATATATATATATAAATAATATATATATATATATATATATAGTCAGATAGTTTCTATGTCTATTTTATGATGATAGACCTGCTCTCCTTGACTTCACTTGACCTTTAAGTTGTCAAATATGTGTGTGTGTATATATATATATATATATTGCATATATATATATATATATATATATATATATAGTATATATATATATATATTGCATATATATATAATGAGTTACTGAAAGCTAAGTATCTGCACAGGCCATGGTTCTAAACTATCATTTGAAAAGTTGTACCCTGGTCGTGGCTTTTCATAGGCTGTTGCCTAGTCTTAAGATGTCGCCATTGTGAGACCAGTTGCTAGGCAACCTATCTCTAAACAGACTTGTAGCCTTACAACTTACGGCAGGTGTGCTGGTTACACTGTGAGCTGCTTAACTGTCTGAAATTCATTTTCTGGATTTTGAGTCAATGTGAGGGTGAAATGAGTAGACCAGGATCAGTTAGACCGGCTATTGCCTCTTACTCATTCCCTGAGAGAAGTCTCAGCGTGCTTCGAGTGAGTTTGAACATACTTTGCCTTACTTTGATAAGATTGTGATGAAGATGTTTTTCTGATTACCTGCTCACATTTAAAGTCTTTGAGTGTGTTATCGTAATTGTAATTGTAAACTTTTAATTTCTAAAGCGCTACTCTAAAGTGTTATAAGTTTATAGATATTGCTCAATTAAACAATGCCCCTGCAGTATCGTTTTTGTGGTTAGGTCTGGAAAGTGTGGATCAGATGGCAAAAGCATAGATCTGACTGAAGCATTACAGTCTGTTAAGCATACATTTTCAAACTGCCTTAAAGCATACTTGTTTACATCAGTTAAATAACTGTGTAGCATTTTTGCAAGGTATTTAAAAGGTGCTTTAATATTTGTATTAATACAATGATACATCCAAAATGCATGTATGATTGTGTCGCTTTAGTTTATGGTTGAAGATTTTAAAATGTAGGGTGTATTTGTATGTAGTCTGCATTTTTTTAAGTTTAATTTTTTTCATGGATAATCTTTTATTTGCTATTATTTGAATAATTCTTTCTGGACATTCATTTGTTGGTAACTGGTTATGATCGACTTTTTATTTTGGAATAGTCTTTAAAATGAAATGCAAATCAAAGCTGTAATGCTTTGTGTGGCCTTTCATTTTTTATTTAGGTTGATAAGAATTTGGACCAAACCATTCGCTATTCAGACTTTCTTGACAAGTTTCAAGGACAGGATGGTCAGAATGGCCGACCTGACTCCCGGAGGTAATTAACTACAAATGATTATCATATTGGACCAGGCTCATTTTTTAAAATAGTCTTTGGAGGTTTAGTGATGCCTCGGATCAAGTGTAGCCATAACAGCAGTAAACCAGCAATAGTAACATTGTTGCTTCCGCCCCTTATAGGGAAACAACAAGTTACAAGGATGCACTGCATTTGTATTTACTAATGAACAACTTACGGTAACTTACATTGACTTAGACATTTGCTATTATTTTACTGAAAATTGTTACTTCTGTCTTTTTTGTTGATTGTAACAGAATATTTTAACAGTGCATCCTACGACCTCGTTTACGGATATAGCAGATTGATAAAAATGTTGTTAGAGTTTGCAATTAATGAATTAATGCAATGTGCCAGTGTAGGTTTTTTGGTGCATGAAATGTTGTAAACATGAGAAACATATAAGGTTAGCCAGCTGTGGAGGACTCTGATTTTTCATGCATAAATAATCTTCACTTCATGGCATTCAAAATTCAGTTTTCTTGAGACTGATATAAGATATTATTGGAGAGAATAATTCTATCTGAATTTTGTACTATATTAGATTTAGCTTGATGCGGGGATGTTTGTTTCTAGGTCACAGAATTCAGCGCTGTCTGAAGTCAGAACAGACTTGTTGGAGAAAATGTTGGCTGACAAGGTTGGATCTTTCATCTCCTCTGATTTACAAATGTTTGCTGTCTATTTATCCTATATAACTGGCAGGAATGTAGTAATTGGTACGTGTAATTGAGTGGTACTGGGATACCATTTTCAAGTACTTAAACTCCTACTACTTACAGCCTATGTACTTTAATTTTACTTGTACCTGAATAATTGTAAAGAAGTGATTGTAACTTTTATAGCACTGTATAAACTCAGTATTAATTATAACACTGTTGAAGCCTGCCTAGACACGATCAAGGGAAGCAGGTGCCATTCAAATATCTTCCAATATGTGTATAGATTTTCCTGCAGCATGGTAAAATTTGCCTACTCTGCAATTTGTTGTGATAAGAAGTTTCAGGGAACACTTGAGTTTATATTTTGTGTGCTTCTAACTGTATTTGTGACTGGCATCAAAGAACTCGTGCTTGTACTTGTACTTGCTGGTACATACTTGTACATACTTGTAATTGTACGTGCACTTTGAGTACTTGAGACATAGTAGTGACTGGACATTATATGGTGCTTTTAAAAGAACCCCTCAAAGGCTGCCTTATCTTAGTGTCCGTTAAGAGAGTTCAGATTGTACAGTTTAGTTTTAGGGATGGTTTAGAATGTTAATGCCAGAGAGTTATTGGATGTATGTAAGGCATGGTAGTAGCAATAGAGTGTATGTGAAATGAATGCATAAATATGGGAATGACTGTAGTGCGGATTAACCAGCCAAGCAATGAATGAGACAATAAACAGATTAATGAATGGAAATTTATCTAGGTAATTGAAGATTGTTTAGGGAAAAATGATGATGAAAATTATTGATTCAAAAGTAACTTGAGCAAAGTAAGCTGCATTTTAGAGACTGAAGCAAAGTAAATGCAATGCTTTTGTAACAGATTCGGAGTAACTTGAAGAATGTTCTGAGGGCATTGCGGCTTCATGACTACAATCGCGATGGTCTGATACAACGACTGGATCTACGCAAAGTCATTGACTCTCACTGCTTTCTTATGTCTGACAAGCAGTTTGACAAGTGGGTTCTAGCAGCTGATTCATGGTGATGATCATTATTTAGTTACTGTTCGCTGATGTTACTGTTGCATACATTTATTATTAAATTAGTTCATTGGAAAGACCAAAAGTGAGATGTATTGAAGGGAAACTTAAGATCATGGAAAGTGGAAATGTTGGCTGGGCTAATGAAAATTGAACAGGCAGTTATTGCTTAGTTATTGGTTAATGATTTTGATTTTTGGCTTTAAATGTTAGGGTTTTGAAGTGCAAACAAAATGAAACACGGAACATTCTCTAGATTGTAACAGAGTTTTGTCACATTTATCTGTTAAGGTAAATATGAAAGATGAAGGTAACCCTTTGGTTTTCACATCTACGTATATAGAAATTCTTCAGAGGCATGGTTCCAGGGTTTGAGGGATCTTTCAGCCAAAGAATAGACACAACCATTGCGATTCACCATTGTTAACAACTTGTGAACCTCACTTCATTTGTTGGTTCTTACTTATCTTGGAAGGAATGTAAGGTTTAGCAGGTCCAGATGGTTTGGTGTTCCAAGTATAGTTATTCATCCAAATCATCCAATTGTGCCTAGCATGTAAAATGTAAATGTTAACTTATTGTGTTGCCAGCACGGTTTCCACAGGCACCACTGATGTGGTAAAAGTCTATGCTCTGTACAAAAGTGGATTCTGTATATTTGTACATGTATGTTTAACAATGCAGAATCTATCAGAAATATGACTTTCTGCACAAGGGAAGCCTCAACTATAAGGAATTCCTACAGCGACTTGGAGTGGCTGTAGAAAAAACTCCACCTGGAAGAGCATCGGGTAATAATAACTTCTTTAATAAAACCTAGAAGGCATCCTTGTGCATTTGCTTTACAGTCATAACCTGTGGACATTCAGAATGCTAGTCCACAGTGATATAAAGCAGGCTAAGGTCAACGTATCTAATCTAGCATTATAATTTTTATAGCACCATTGTCTTACTGTACAAGGCATCAATGTATGGTGCACCAACACAGTTACCAGAATACAATGTACTATAAACTACGATAAATATTCTGACATTAATTCAGCGGAAGCCACTGTAAATATTTGAGCACAGGGCTAATATGATTTGAATTCTAAACTAGGCCGAATGTCCGAATTTGTCTGTGTTTGTATCTTTGACAATGTAACTGGAATATTTTAGGTGATTTTAAGCCAGTGCATAAGATAATTAGCGAAACATATGCCAAAACATGGGAATGTCATTGCAAGAATCTGTCCTGTGTTTATGACCATCTTGAACCTGTTGATCATCTAATAACTCTGTGATAGAATTTGTTTCTCTTATTAAGGGAAAGTCTACCTTAAAAGGAAACTAAAATAACTTTATTTATGCCAAGAGTGAAAGACTGTGAACTGTAATTTTTTGATTCTATATTTACCACAGTAGCTTGTAACTGGTAACATGGTCTTTAGGTATTATTAGAAACTCTAATTAACAAACCTTAGGAGTACCATTCGTGATAATGCTTAACTATATACTTAATGAAAACTGGACATATTTTTATGTAATTCAGCAGTGATTCAAAACCGCAGTTATAGTCCGACCTCTCTGCAGAATGGTATACAAAACGTGCGAGGCCTGGACAACAATGACATGTTCCACCTGGAGGCTGATTTTAGGAAAAAAGTGAGACTTCAATTTTAATTTTTATATGCACTTTGCCATTGTAATTAAGCTCTTAACCTTTCTATCTAAGCAAAATTATTTAGAATATTTCTGAAGTTTACATGTTATGACTATGCTTTAAAATTCCTTTTGCAACAACAATTAGTAGTATTTTGTTTGATAAAAGGTTTATTATTCATTTTTGATGAGAGGTTTATTTGTTGATTTTTTAATTCATAATGAACTGATTTATAGATTTAATAATCTGAAGATCGTTGTTTGTTGATGGTGTAAATTTTTTTATGAGCAGATGCGTGACAATCTGGCCAATGTGAAGAGAATGTTTCTTGTCTTTGATAAAAGTCTGGATGGCTTTGTGAGCATCCAAGATCTTCGATCAGTCTTAAACAACTTCACCTTTCCGATGTCAGACCAGGTCTTCTATAATCTTATGGGAAGGTGCATAAAAAAGTATTCCATTCTCCTCTGCCAGTTAACTTACTATTTGTTGATTTAGTATTCATCTGTTCAAACATATTTTACATTTCTTGCTTAATATAATTATGTCTCATTAACTTTTTTTCCAGTTGTGACACTGTCTTTCTGTAGCTGAGTAAATGATGGAATATATTTTAAGTTCTTGTTTTTCCTATTCTCTATGTCTTTTCTCTTTATTTATTTCATTCAGTGACTAACTCAGCTAAACGGCGCTTGCTTAGATGAGTTAGATAGTATGTGGTGCTTTTGTGAAGTACTTAAATGCATGATGTTAGGGTCTTGACTCTTGATGCATGCATACATTATATGCAGCTGTTAATGAACTGCTGTAGACTTGGGTTTAAGGCTTCTGGAAAAGTATCTTGGGAGGCTTTTCTTCGAAAGTTCCAAGATCCACTTGCAAACAGAAATGGTCAAACCATTCCAATCAGACCCGCACACAGGTAAGAGTGCTAAGTTTAAGCAAATCTATTGGATATGTTAACCAATACTCAGAGTTAGTGACTGGTATCTGTTTCATTAGTGACCATGTGAAGTGGTTCAGTGTACATAAGAAAATAGGCAGTTTTAAATTTGTTCGAGTAATTTTGGATGCTATTAGAAAGCGCAAAACGATTGTTAATTGTCACGACTGTCCTGTTGTTTGCTGAACTAGTTCGTTTACGATTTTTATCAGATTTTATCAGATGATGATCTCAGTAGAAGATAGAGGGATTGAGTCAGTCAGTTAACACCATTGTGCCATTACTTGCTGTGATTAAGAAGAATGTGTTATACTGTTCTGGCACTAATTAGTTATTTAATATCACTTATTTAATACGGGCTGAAACTTGTTCTCCTTAATGCAGGTTTTTTCCAGTTCGTGGGACATCTGAGACACTCGGAACGAATGAAGTCCTTAAATTGCTAGTTGAACATATTAAGAACAACCATCATTCTCTTAGAAATGCTTTCTTGGAATTGGACAAGGTTGGCCATTAGTATTATACTCAATAGTACCAATGTCATCAAATCTGTTTCTATAGTCATGTATATTAAAAGATTTGTCAAATAATCGAGCAAAATTTATAGTAAAATATAGCTTTTACTCTATTTTCATTAGTTACATGTCTTTGGTTTTAGAGTTGGAATAAAACATTATTGTTGCTTTTCTGTACAAAAAGAGACAAATGCTAATGGTTTGCAAGAAAAGAGGACAAACAACTGAACCACTTTACATATTAGCCACTCTGTATATTCTATAGGTTGTTATTGATTAGTGATATAAATTGCATTTCAATTAATGTTACCATTGTTTGGTTTGTCTCAACCAAGTATCATTTACAAACAGCTTGTATTAATAGTGACAACTATCACGTTGTTACCAGCAAACTTTTAACTACCTAGTTTGAGTTTCTGGGATATTTAGTAATTCCATGTTCATGTATAGTGCAGTCCTGTTAAAGTGCGACCCATTTGCGAATGAAGTGACTTAATGCACGGTAGTGCCTTGTCTCCCAGTGATACGTATTTAGCATGCAGGATGCGTTAACATGTAATACAGGTGGTTGCTGTGTAGCACTATACAGTAGAATTTCTGGTTAGCACACTGGACAGTCAGGGGTTCAAATCCCTCGTCCAAGGCAGAAAACTTTGGGTTGAGATTTTTGCTCCCACCAGTCACCCCTCGAAGGAGCTTAACTGTAATGAGTACACTGACTGTACACTGTTGGTGGGAAGATCTTCATGCCTTGAGGAAAGGTTTTGAAACAGCAGATGTCATATGCCGAGGCTAAGAAACATAAAGTCGCTAACACTTCAATCACCCATGGCTATGACCATCAGGGCTAGTGCTTATTTTGTTTACTGCTTTTCTCTTCTCTATGTTGCATGTCATTCTTCTGTTTGTCAAGAAGATTGCTGTATGACTCCATAGTTAGGCCTCTGCAATAGTTCTGTGCTTGTTGATACCATTATTTGAATTGATTATAGCACGTTAACCACTTAGTTGATTTTATTTTACTCATGCTGAATTTTCTTGGGTAATCAGCTCACTGAAATATAGTGGATGAAATGTAGAAAAATGTATATTTGATTCATTTTGTTGCTTAATTTTAATTGCTTAAACATTGCTGATGTTATTTTGTAGAATCGTGATGGTAAGATTTCCAGAAGCGAGCTTCGAAGGCTGATGGATGGCTTTGCATTTCAGTTGACGGATGAACAGTTCAAGGACCTCATGGTCATTCTTGATCCCCAGCATTCGAACTTTGTCGATTACCAGATGTTCCTTGATCTTTTTGAAGAGAAAGAATCGATTGTAAGTTAGTACTAAACAAATCGTCTGTACACACCTGCAACTGGAGGTATAGGCTTCTCCTTTATCTGCCTTTATTTCACCAGTATTTGAAGACCTTGCTTTTGATTGTGGTCTTGTGTTATTTGGTCAGGAGCACGTCTGAGAAGTTTTCTTAAAGAGGTAGTATATAAATGTGCATTTACTGTTACAATATAAATATATACGTGCATACATACATACATCAATAGATACATAGATAGATACATATATAATATATTTATATATGTATTTATATGCATACGTATATACATATATACATATATATGGAGACACATACATACATATACTGACTGGTTTTTTACTTGGTATTGCAATGTGTTGATGTGTTAATGATTTACCTTTTATACTGCATTTTAGCAGTTGTTTAGTATGGATTTGTTCTTTATTTTAGAAAAGCCACAAATGGCTTAATTCCTGTCATCGATACAATGACCATATACCTGCAATAATGTCTTGGATCACGGTATGCTTTTACAGCTGTGGCTGTGAAATTTTAACTAACAAATAAAAACAATTAAAAGATTGCTTTAATACAAAATAATTGCCATAAAAATTGTCATTAACATAACAGATTGCATTCAATATGCATAAGTTGCACTTTCATGTCAAACTCTTTTCCTGATTCATATTTATTAAAAAAGTTAGTAGTGGATATTAAACGGTACTGCATTGCATGAACTTCCAGAGTGACGGATGAACAGTTCAAGGACCTCATGGTCATTCTTGATCCCCAGCATTCGAACTTTGTCGATTACCAGATGTTCCTTAACCTTTTTGAAGAGAAAGAATCGATTGTAAGTTAGTACTAAACAAATCATATGTAAACACCTACAACTGGAGGTATAGGCTTCCCCTTTCTTTGCCTCTATTTCACCAGCGGTTGAAGACCTTGCGTTTGATTGTGGTCTTGTGTTATTTGGTCAGGAGCACGTCTGAAGTTTTCTTAAAGAGGTTGTATATAAATGTGCATTTACTGTTACAATATAAATATATACGATTATACGTGCATACATACATACATCAATAGATACATAGATAGATACATATATATGTATTTATATGCATATGTATATACTAGGGTGGTTCATCGGCAATGGTGCCAACAAAAATTCTTAAAAGTTGCTGCTCTCACCCCCTCATTCTGTTCCAAATAATTTATAAAAAATTATGACCAAGTTTCAGTTGATTCTGAATATGTTTAGAGGTGCCTCATCATGGTTGTAGTTAGAGTAGAGAGATGCAAACTTCTTCCATGCATGACCGGGAGAGCTAAAGTCAGTCATCTGCCTGCATTAGTAGGCATTGATCAGCTGCTTGAAGTTCCATAACCTAACAGATGGTATAATAGAAATAACAGTCGCTGTAGTAGTCGCAGCTATCGAAGATTCAGGTATGAGGTCAGTGGCATGGCTTTCGACACCACATCGTCGAACACAGTATACATGCACTATTCTGGTGGAGAAGTTGGACAAACGTCTGCTATCTTTGCCTGTCGGCATCATATTCTTGAATGTCTGTTCATTGACATTAGCTCCTTCTTCTGGACCAGATATACGTATGTTCAAATGTTTCCAATCCTCCTGGGCTGATACTGTTCATGCTGCTTTCCATGCATGTTTAGAGGATATTGAAGTCACGAGAAAGATCACATTAGGCAAAGGACCTGAAGTTTTGAACTTCGTTCGAACAATGACTTCAAGAAACTCAGCCACAAGAAGATTACCAGGAACTGCCCATTCAGATCATCATTAATTCTGGGAGAGATCCCTCCGAATGGAATTCATTTCCGTGCTCCAGCAGGACTTCACTGAGCAAGAGAGATGAGACACTTATTATACGAATTCAAAATCTTCATGTTTCGTCGCATCCAGGCATGTGGTGGGAGCCAAACAAGAACATGGTCTATGTCAGATTCTCTACTTTGCCCAATGCAGGTGGACAGGCCTACATCCAAGCATGGTTTGCAGCTTCGATGCCAAATGTGGCTCCGAATAATGGCCTATTGTTCCTGGAAAAGTTACAGGAGCACTCTGCCATGAATAAGGTCTTATCTTATGGTGCATAGCAGAAATAATTGGGCACCTATGGAATCTGAAAGAGAAAATGAAATATCTCACAACGTTTGATCCGTCTGTCACTCTTGAAGAGAAGCGATGAATGGTGAATATAATGAAGAGTCGGCTTTTTGGAAACAACAGTCCATCAAATTGATTCGCCATGACGGGTAGTCCTTCAGCAAAACAGAAAATTAATCTAAGCAGGCTCTCAGCAGACTTTTCAATTCTTCACAGCAATGAGTTTACCCATAGACTATCTTCAGCTCGGTCCTAATTCTGAATTCAAATCAGTGCTGAAGTATGTCAAGGCACTGAATGTCGTAAACAACATGGTAGAAATTCTGATTCAGGAGTTTTATGCCGATCTGACGAAGAACAGAAACAGTTTCTCCTTCAAATGAGTGCATGCTGAGCATAGAAAATTGTTCCAAGACTCTAGGAAATTCACAGTTGTGGCTGGACTTAAATGCTAGACATTAGCGTTTAACGGTAGAAAGTCTTTGTATTATCTGTTTTTGTGTTGAAGATGATGTCCAACTAGAACCATTTTCAGAACTTTCTTTATTATTCCTTTAATTAGCCGTTGAATACACAGTGTTAATGCTCTTTATTAATAATGTATGCACTACTAGACAGTAGATATTGTTAGACAATGAATATAATTTGTTTACTTTTTGGACTTAACCACTAACACTAATTTGCGGCATTGTACGAACAGGCTATTCCTATGTAAAACTACACTTGCCATGAGGCACCCCTAAACATCATCCTAAAAATAAAAAACTTTACAGGAAATTTTATTTATTTATTTGGAACATTCTGAGAGGGTGAGAGTTAAAAAAATTATAAATTTTGTTTTCTGAGCCACCCTAGTATATACATATATACATATATAGAGAGACACATACATACATATACTGACTGGTTTTTTACTTGGTATTGCAATGTGTTGATGTGTTAATGATTTACCTTTTATACTGCATTTTAGCAGTTGTTTAGTATGGATTTGTTCTTTATTTTAGAAAGGCCACAAATGGCTTAATTCCTGTCATCGATACAATGACCATATACCTGCAATAATGTCTTGGATCCCGGTATGCTTTTACAGCTGCTGTGGCTGTGAAATTTTAACTAACAAATAAAAACAATTAAAAGATTGCTTTAATACAAAATAATTGCCATAAAAATTGTCATTAACATAACAGATTGCATTCAATATGCATAAGTTGCACTTTCATGTCAAACTCTTTTCCTGATTCATATTTATTAAAAAAGTTAGTAGTGGATATTAAACGGTACTGCATTACATGAACTTCCAGAGTGGTGGGATTTTATCTAAGACAATAGTTTGACAACTGAGGAATATAATGTAATGTAAATAGGTAAAATATGTATCAGTGCTCTTAGGTAAAGATGAGATATATATAAATTTCTTATTCCTACGCTGCTGTCTGTGTATATTTCTATATTTCTTAATTTTTCTGCGGTGTATAATTTCTTATAGCTTGAGCATAGTATTCGGGATAAGACTGAAGCCAGTTACAAGGAGATCCTATCAGAATTGGAGTCATGCGATCCAAGTGAATCAGGGAAGGTGTCCCTCAAAATTCTTCGAAGGATATTGGAAAAGTACTCGATTCCCGTTTCCAATGAACATTTTCAAAGGTAAATACAATGTACTCAGATTCACTTGTTTTCAACGCATTGATCTTCAAACTCGTTTTTGCTTACATACGTGCGTGATCATTTTTAATATAATATATGTTTGCTCCAGAAATGTATCTACATGGAGAGATAATATATTATCAGAAACTGGTAAAAATTACACATCTGGTGCATGCACACTTCACAAAGACATGTGTATGTAGTGTACTGTGCGTCAGCAATGTGAACAGAAAACAATAATAATTGGGAATTAAATTAGAACAGTGAACAGCAATACCTAGTTTATTAAACAGTTATTTTAGTGTTTATCTTCTGTTTTCAAATTTGTATTGGCAGCATGGTTGAAAGATTTGCTGGGACAAGCAAAGAAAAACAAGAAAATCTCATCAATTATTGGAAATTTTTCATTTTTTTACTGCTAATTTTTGTGCTGTGAATTGTAACTCTTGTGAATTTGTGAATTTCAAAATTTCTTTTGGCAGCATGGTTCAAAGATTTGCTGGGACAAGGAGTGAAGAAAATCTCATCAATTATCAGGAATTTTTTTCAAACCTCGGCACTGATCTTAACCCAACTGACATGAAGGGTATTAGCAATGAAATCATCGAGAACAACAGAACAGCTGTTCAGAGTCAGAAAGAAGAACATGAACAAAAGTCAGTCTTATTATTTAAATAAATTAAATGCTCTTTGTGTATAACTTTGAAATTTGTGTTTTATATTTATTTGATTATGTACTGAGAAACTTAATTTGAAATCTAGTGGATGGGTTGTTGGTTGGGTGGATTGGTGAATGGATGAATGGGTGACAGATGGATGGATGGATGTGTAGGGGTGAACGAATGACTAAATATACTCGGACTTATTTTTTCGTTTAGAATGAACTCGATGATGTCAAAGGTGATGGACAAAACTTCTCAGTTTTCAGCGGATGAAATGATTGTCATGTTAAAGGACAAAATGAACCAACAATCCAGTGATCTAAGACGAGCCTTTCAGTACTATGCAAGGCAGAACAAGAACAAGATTAGCAAAAAAGACTTTCGTAAAGTAAACAGAATTTGATGCAGATTTCACTATTTCATTATTTCTTCGTTTGTTTCAAAGTCCTTTTGTTTTTGTACTGCGAATTGTAACTCTTGGGAATTTGTTGAATTATATTTTGCTGTTGGTGCTTGGAGCATCGTTTTTGTGGAAACGAGACAATTAACATTTCTTCTTCCCTCTAAAACTACTGGTATTATCTGGTTTGTCCTTCACTTGAATCATTTGCCGTGAAGCCACTTATGCTACTTTTTCAGGCTGAGCACTGTCTCTTTGTGTTATCTGTTGTCACATTGCATTCTATTAGCAAAAACTAAATGAGTGGTCCTTAGCAATTGTCTGTTGATGGTTTGCTTAAACTTCTTTTGCAGTGATTATGTAAGGGAAGAGTTGAGGCCTGCACACTTATTAGGTAAACAGTTACAACTTGGTACTGTGCTGCCATTTTATTGGTGAGATCAGATTTTGTGTTAGATTGCTTTACTGAAGGTGGTGTGATGGTTGAATGGTAATACACAGGCAGGAAAGAACAGAAGGATGCGGGTTTGATACCTGTTAGCCCCATAAGGTTGACTCAGCCTTCCACTCCCTAGGGATTTGATGGTAAAATGATCAGCAGTTGAATGGATCGGCACCTAACAGGCTGCCATACTGTTCTAAAAATCGACTCATGTTTAACTTGTTATCATGTGTTCCTACTATTTCCTGTAATCATTCTGCTGTTTGTCAGTTTGATTGAATAAATGAATATTATTATTATTATTTTTATCAATTGTGTGTTTTTGATTGATTGACCAACTGACTGATTATCTAATATTACTCATAGACCTTTGTTTGCTGGTACCCAGATTCTGGAATATTTTGGATTCTGCATCAATGACGATGACTTCTCTGAGCTCTGCGGCCACCTGTCATTCCTCAATGGTCATATGACGTACACTAACTTCCTGCTTAGCTTTGAAGATTCTCGGCCAAATGGACAATCAAAAGAACTTATCAAGCAACCAAATCATAGGTTCAACGAAATACGAGGTGACAAGTTCAACTTTTCAGCTGAGGAGCTTGAGTCAAGACTAAGACAAAAGCTGAGGGAAAATTTTGAGGTACCTGTACTGATCTCAATTTATGATAATGGCACAAAATCACATACTTTGATAACTCTTACAAATTGTGTTAATTTACTATTTTGGTTGGATTTAATAGAATAGCTGTCTTTTTAGGAAAGTCGTTGCTAGTGAAATTTAAATTATTTAGCTAGATGCATCATGTGCTTCATTGAAAATACAACTTATGTATTTGTTTAAGTAGTTTTATGCCAGATGGAAACCATGTCATTTATTGCAGTTTACTTTAACTGTTTAAAATCTATGTTTATATTAATATTTGGCTTTGTTTTGTTGATTTATGTTTCCCAAATGACCTAAATCAATTTTAAATTTTAAAGGAGTTTGAAGACAAGATATTCTGGTTGTTGCCTTAGGATCTGCATGATGCATTTAATAAATTCGATGATGATCGTGATGGCTTTCTGACAAAGAGGAATTTTCGTGCCATGCTTCAAAGTTTCACGTTGATCATGAACAATGATGCATTTGAAGCATTCTGTAAGAGAACAGGAATCACAGGATCGACTCGAATCAGCTATGACGATTTTCTTGAAGCCTTTCAAGAGCGTGAAACAAGTGATGGACATCGCTGGCTTAAATCTGTTCACAGGTAATTGTAGTAAGAGAATCACCTCTATGTCTTGTCCTGAAAGTTTATATTAAGTTTTCTGATGATGCTAGTCTTGTAAGAAAAGGAATTGTGATAATACATTGTAACCTTTAAATATATAATAAAAGTGAATATTTGATAAAGTAATCGTAATCGTAAATTTGCATAGTACGCCACTTCAACTGAAACTCCTCAAGTAGAGGTATTGGTACCAATATATCCGATTATGAGCCACAGATATATTACAGATGAAGTTATTCTATGATGATAGTTTGTATATGATAATGTAATTAAAAGTTTTTGAAATGACAACAATCTTTTTTAGTTTTAATCAGATGCTGTAGATGCTTCTTGTTCTAGTTTTCTTTCTTCTTTTATATCAGATTATATTTTATGCTTTTATCGTGTAACTTATAACCATATTCTATCAGTAGATACTTTCTGCATTAGAACACTGACTCTATACAAATAACTAACTAATAATTAATGGTGTAAATTTTCAGGTATAATCAAACAAAACCAACTGAACTTTGGACAGCCGAGGAAGCCCATCATACTCTGGTGCAAAAATTTCACGTAAAGTGGCATGACCTTTCAAAGGTAGTACTTATGTAACAGCAATAGTTGTGCAGGTAAGGTAAGGTAAGGTATTAGGTGACTTTAATACATATCTGTCTCCACTGTTAGTTGACATGGTGTGGATCTGGATCGAGAAGCTATTTCAGTTGAATTACTTTACTTGCTCAACTAGATCAGAGAATTGAACATGGGTGCAGAGGTGAAAGTCTGTGAATGTCACTTTCTGCCAACATGTTGCTATATAGATGATTTGAATTTAAAAAAACTGAATAAAATCAAATCAAAATGATCCAACACTGAATTATTAATTTTCAAATATATAACTGGATGATGGAGATTTCAAATTCTAACCAGTACGTGATTTGTAGATAACATCTGCAATATTTCATATGTGTGCAAATAGGTAAATTTTTTTAGATATTGGATAAGAAACCAACTGGTTTAACGTATCTTAGATTTGTATTGCTAATCAATAAAAATTATTTGAAAGAATAATGTTTTTAGTTTGTGTTATTATTCTGTAAGGCTTTTCGTGCACTTGATCCAAAGAATAAAGGAAAGATCACACGAGCAGCAATGAGGGAACAGCTTAGTCACTTCATGATTCCACTTGACCAAACAGAGTTTGATGTTTTGTGGTCCATGTGAGTCTGATAATAGTACTTTTTTTGGTCACATCAGTTTACATTCATGGGTTAATGCTTGTGTGGCATTCTGTGGCATTTTATATGATGAAGACCTACTTATGGTACTGATTGAGCTACAAGATATTTTTGCCAAAGTTTTAGAGTTTTTGTCATTGTGTATTAGCTAGTATAACAGAGTGCACAGACAAATATTAATTGGAGTGATTGTGAAATTAACCGAATTGCGTGCTTTACTTTCGTGTTTATTACAGTTCCGTACTTGTAATTGGATAGAAAATCACCTCAAAGACACCTGATAATATTATTTAGCAGCATTTGCACTGTATGTGATTGCATTTCCTTCAGTTAAGTTACTCATTATTCCTGTTTTTAGGTATGATATAAACCGAAATGGTTATGTGAGTTACGATGATTTCCGAAAGTGTTTAATGGCTGAGAAGTTTGCGTTCAATGATCAGGAAGGCCTGAGCCACAAGATAATGGAGCAGAGCAAAGCAGAGAGAGCAGAGCGTCTGGAAGACCTACATCAGAGGATGGAGAAAGATTTTCAGCATCAAACAGAAAGAGTGGAAAGTATGGAGACTGAGGAACTGATGCAGCTGATCAAGTGAGTTCTTAGTTCTTAAAAATTTGCTGCAACTCTTGTTCCAAAAGAAAGATATGAAAATCTGTCAGTCACTGTGGAATCTTTAGATGTTCAGATCTTGAACACACCAAGCTAAAAGCAATAGATGATATCTGAAGATTCATGTAGTTCCAACATTGTTATAACTTACAAGACATGGTCATTTTAATGGTCCTTTCAAAGTGAAATCATGTTCGTAATTCATTAACCAATACTAAGTGGCAAGTAAAACACTAGCAGAGAATGCAGTTCGGAACAGTTTGTAATACTTTTTTATTTTGAATATTGTGTGCTTTATATTTTAACATGAATTGAGCATGTGAAGATGTTGAATATGTGAAGATGTTGATTATGTGAAGATATTTTGCAAACTTATCATGAATTTAGTGTAGCTTAATCTGTGCTTAAAACTTTGTCTTTTAGAACTAAGCTGTGCAGCCGTTACAATGATAATCAGACAGCTTTTAAAGCATTAGACGCAAAGCAGAGGGGTTCATTATCCAGTTCAGACATTCAGAACATGCTGCTGAAACTGAACCTGGTTGTTGATGATGACCAACTATTCGACATTCTAGACAGGTGATACAATTACTGTTTCCGTTTTCTTGTATTTCTTAGTTTATTTATTTGGTGCATTTTGTTCTTAAGGGAAACTGACATGCCAGAATTGATCTTATTAATGTCATGGCTAAACAGTGAGAACAATCATGAATTACCAAGACTACTCTACCTTGGGTGACCAAAACATACTAAGGTGTTTGTACACTGGAGTGCGGCTCTTCTGCAGCCGGTTTAATAAAGAATATACTTACTTTCTTCATTTGCTATTTCAACAACAAAAAACAGGAAAATTCAGGACATAAGAGCTAACATTTCAGTTTCTGGGGTCATAAATCTGTAGTATAATGAATGTTGCTTGATAACTGTCTGCTAATTATTTTACCACACCAGTGATGTGGTAAAATAACTTACCATCTTCTGAATTGAAAGCAATATTTACCTTTAGGTACATTTAGTTATAATTTTCTGAAGAATTACTACTACTACTACTACTACTACTACTATTCCTTTATTTCAAAAACTCGTTGACACAAATGCAACAAGATTACAAAATCAACAGTTTAGATATCGATTAGACAAAAAATAATATATAGTCAAATAGATAAGAGGGTTAGGAATGTATTAGTGACTGAGACCTATTGCTAAAGAAAATTATTGTTTAGCCAATACACCATAAAGTACTCTAGGTATAAAATTTCGATCATCCCTATCCGGAAGAGTGAAATCATGAGGCCGGGGTCGCAGATTATAATGACGAGTAATTATTGGTGGAAACAGTGAATGTAACACATGGAAATCATTCCTTGTCACTGCCTTTAGTAGACTGGCGTCAGCATCACACACCAGCTGATCGATATCCGGTGAGTTAGGAGGAAGATATCCAGCATGCTTGATTCGCTGCAGAAGTCTCTCGAGTCTTTTTCGGTCTTCAGCCGTTGTAAGACCCCACCAGGCTGGAGCGGCATAAGTCAATCGAGAGACGACAGTTGCCTCAGCAACCCGGCAGAGGGCACCACTGGGAAGACCATTAGACCTGAGTATTCTGAGAGCGTGTAAAGCTCCACTACAGGAGACAACTAAATTAAAACTGGCTCTGCTGACATTTAAACTAGCTAATGAGTAGTTCAATTGTCAGCAGAGCCAGTTTTTTTGGTGAAAGAGGCTTCACTGATTTAGTTTGACTGTTTACTTGGTCACTGTTGTCATCTTATTGTTGTCATTAGTGTCATCATTATCACTGTTATCTTCTATATATTTGTCGTCATTTTTGTAAATTTCTGGTTAAGAAAGTTTATGTCTGCAGAAATTAATTTTTTTAAGTTTGATTATTATAATTCTAGTTTCTTAGAATAATATTTACCAATGTCTCAGACACTGAATTGTTTCTTGGGATGTTTCCTAGGCTTGGACTGACAATGCCAAAGAGTCGACTGTCTTACCAAGGGTTTCTCAAAGTCTTTGAAGATGGTAGGGAGGACAGTTACCAGCAGACTGTTGAGGATGACACAGTCGGTTATGCGCAAACGAAATTTGCTCATCTTTCTCCAAATGAGGCAGAGTCAAAGCTGCGACGGAAAATCACCGAACACTGTGATGTTTTGATGAACGTGAGTTCCATTTTGCATTAAAAACAATCACACACTCTCAGTCAAATTTAGTTATTTTAAAAATAACTTTACCCAGATTAAAAGTCCTTTTTTCAACCTTAAGTGCCAGGAAATGTGTTAATTATGTTTTCATTCAGTTGACAAACTGACTAGTAACATTATTTTTGATCATGTTTGTGTGACAGGCTTGCAAATCGCTTGACCAGCAGGTGTCTGGTCGAATACCAATGCAGGACATGCGGAGCATACTAGACAACTTCTGCTTCAAACTGACTGATGTTCAGTTTAAGGAATTTTTGAAGTCTTTCAATAACATAGGTGCCCATGATACCACTGTGGAATATGAGTATTTCCTTGGAATGGCAAAAGACCCAAATGCTATGGTACGGTAGTGCATTCTTTCTTTCCTTTTCTTGTTTGCTTATTGTGCTGCTGAATGGCTGTTTTATTTGATGAGTCTTCATGTGCAGAGTGAGGTCATAAAGAAGAAAATTTACATAGACCCATGCTGCCATGCAAGCTTATCAGTAATTTGCTTTGAAAAGAATAATAAAGTGTGTAATAATTGTTTATTTACCTATTTCCTAACATTTAGTTATTTGTTTGTTGATTAATTTGATTTATTCCATAAAACTGATTTACTGAGTTGTCCATCGATGTATTAAAGGCCTTTTTTGATTAATGCAGACAACTTTTAAAGCGACTGATGAAATGTCAACAGAAGAAATCCTAGACTATGTTGCAAGGCAAGTGAATGTTGTTCGTCCTCTGATCACCAGAGCACTTCAGGATGTCGACTTTGCACAGCTTGGTGTCGTGTCGAAGGAAGACTTTTATGTCATTTTCCAGCGATTCATTCGTAAACTGACTCCTGAACAGGTATTACAGTCTGCCATAACCCAGATTACATTATTTCACCGTAAATTTCACTGTTTATCTGAATGCATATTATGTGAAATCTAGTCAAATTTTACCCATCCTTCTATCGGTATATATTAGATTTATATGCCTAAGAATTCATATGCTATAAAACTTGTTCAGGTGCACTATACTTCTAATTACTTTAGAGTGCCTTTGAGTAGCTTTCTTGAATGGGCGTTTTAGGACCTACAAATGTTTGATATGAACGAATGAATGAATGAACTTTAAATTTAAAAAAAATTTTTTTTTGCCTTAGTTTGACTTGGTTTGGTCCAATCTTCCTGTAAATGAGTTTGGAAATCTTGACTATGTGATGTTCCTGAATCAACAATCAGCTGATGATGAATTATGCACTGGTATAATTCGGCCAAAAACTTCATTCATCTCTGGCCGGCCATCACCAACCATTGCAGAAAACAGACCACAGACGGGCTTATCACGGTGCAGCAGTCGAGTTAGTCCTGCCATATTATGCTTTATCTTTGTGATTATAAAGTATAAAGAAAGCTGTTAACTGTAAACACTGAGTAAGATTTATCTCTGCAGTGGCCAGTAAGGAGGTCCATACTGGTACTATGTACTTCCATGTAACCAAATCTACATTAACGATACATTACACGAAACTTTGATCTATAAGCTTCATATTACACTCATATCACTAAATTTATGCATGTCATTAAGTTCTTTACAATTTGGTAGTGAATGTGATATGACATTTAGTGTTGGATAAGCCAGTCATAGCTTGTGACAATGCTTCTTAAACTTTCTGATGCTGTATACCAGTAATTGTTTTCCAAGTGTTACGACAGATGGGCTTTTCAACATCAGCTAATATATATGAAGCTATATTAAAGTTTAGATCTCATAAAACTGTCACTGTTTATTACAACCATACGTTTGTTACTGTGCATATTTAAAACTGTTTGAACACTGGGTCGAGTTTTCATTTGTACATGTATATCTTATATTGTATACAATTCAATATTTTATTTGAGTAGTAAAAATGTGATTTGGGTTATCATTCCACAGCCAGTAACCAATCACTCGTAGACAGGTAGCAGAGCACAGTCTGAGTAGCACTGAATTAGGAAGAATGTGATGAATGGTCATTTCCCCCCGCTATGTATGTATGTTTGTATGTATGTATGTATGTATGTATGTATGTACAAAAAAATTAGTTCAAAACAGTTCAAATGTTTAATCGTCTAGTTAGAAATAAAGAAAGCTACGCTACATTAAAAATCATGTAGTTATAAAGCTATAAAGCTACATTAAAAATTTCCTAACTCAGTCTTGTTATTAAACAACCAAACATCAAAAAGACTTGTTATGCTTTTGATCCCTAACTAATTGATTTCCTAATTGATTTCCCAATTGAGTCTTGTTATCAAAGTCAATCAAGCGATACGGGGGGGAAATGACCGGGGGGAAATGTCCCGGGGGGAATTTTCCGGGGGGGAAATGTCGGGGAAATCGGGAATGAATTAGATGATTGTATTGTGGAATTTTCTTCTGTAATGTTTTAGACAATGTCGAGTCGTATGTCAAAAAGTCTGGACTGGAGTCATCGTCGCCCCTTCACGCCTCTTGTCAATGCGGAGGATGTTGAAGCAAAACTTCATAGCATTGTCAGGAAGCACTGGAAGGACATGCAGAAGTACTGTCGTAATCTGGACCCGGATAATATCGGGGAAATTAGTCAAAGTGAATTCAGAAGTAAGTTGTATTTAAATTTCTTTCCTTAAAACTTTAAAAGTAATATATAAATTCATAAGTTGTTGCATCAAATACCAGTAATCTGTCAGTCTTAAACATTATCTATGTTAGTAATCAGGCATGTTCTTCGTCTTGCCCTGCTGAGGAAACCTGCACCAAAAAGTAAGTCACCGATGTTCATTGAGATGCAGAAAGCTCACCTCATCCAACATGGATCGTGTGTGAAATGGTGACTGACTCCAAAACAAGATTATTACTTCTGTAATTATAATCAAAAACAAGTACACTGAACCCAGTTCCAACATTCCTTCTCAAAGCAGTAGTTGATGTGCTGCTTCACTTTCTAGTGCAGCTCTGCATTATGTAATTGACAGGATTCATGCTAGATGGTCAGAGGGACATGGTCATGGTGGTCTTATCTATTTGCCACACAAAATTAGAACTTTACCCGAAGAAACAATTTTTGCTCAAGATGCATTTTTGTAGCTCCGGCATGTTTCAGCTTATATGAGGTTCTTAAAAAGCACTTATAATATAATTAATGCTGGGGTACAAAGCAATACTGGCAAAGAAATACAGTATAACTTTTATAAAGTAACAAAGTTTTATTCAGTCAGTCTTTTATACAGAACAAATAAGTAGTGTCGCAAAATATCTTAAATATTGTATATCTTATTCTGTTTTTTCAACCATGGTGTCATTTGATGAAAGTGATATCCACACAATTTATTCCTTGACTAATTGATATTTAGCCAGTTAGTCTTTAACCAACTTTACATTCAACCATTTGGTATTCAGTTAAGTTGTTAGTTCCATGCAAAGAATGCTACAAAGACTCCAGTGTAACAATATTGCCATAAAGTGACCAAGCAATTTTGTTGACTATGGTAATATAATGGTATGTTTTTAATACGACATTCATCTTGTGTTTTTTATTATAATTTTAATTGTCTGTTTTCTTCACAGACCTAATTCAACTGTACAACGTTGACCTCACAGAAAATGAAATTGTAAAGATTCTTTTGAAATATGACCTCAGGAGTTGCCACAGCTTTAGCTACTCAGAGTTTCTGCGTCACTTTGTGCTCAAATCGAGACACCGCAATCTGACAACTGATGATAGTCGCTTTCTGGAATCACGACAATCAAACCTGGAGACTGCTGAGGTTAATTTTAAAACTATGTTTAATCAAACTTGGTGAAATTTTTCATCATTATTAGATATTTATTTAATGATAAATGTTGTGTTTTTATGTAATTGAAATCATTCAATATTGTGACAAAAATTATCTTTATCTGATTACCCTGTAGTTTGTCTTCTTTACCGATGATTACATCCAATTCTGAGCAATCCACCGATTTATTAATAACTTTTAGATCTGCAGTCAAACATGCTGCATCTGACCCATCTCATCCAAAGCTGTTATCTTTAGCAGAAGATGGAATGGGGAAACCCGAGTATACATCTGGAAGAACAGCTGTATAACTGCGCTGAATGAATTAATCCAACTGTCGACCATCTTTCTGCTAGTGAATTGACTTTGCCTAGCAGTTTATTTAGTTTGTCCTATAATGAAGGTCACATGATTCAGGTGGACATCAGCTGCAATAGTGCAGAGTTTAACACTTTAACAATGAACTGCATTGATATTGCAGTCAGTTTGAGTACATGCTTATCATTAAAGGGTTAAACAATGCAATGTAAATTTTTCAGATTAAAGCCAATTCAATGAAAAAACCATTGACACCAAAGCCTCCAGAGATGCCTGCAAGCACTACTTGGGTAGATGGAGCATCAACATTGGCATCTGATGCCAAACAGAGAATACATCTCTGTCTTATCGACAATTTCAAGGAAATGAGGAATAGACTTCGCAGCCTTGACCAAACCAACAGTGGATTTATCACACGGATAGAATTTCATCAGCTTTTGCGATCCTACAAAGTCGACCTGACTGAAGGCGAGTTTTGTGCCTTGGTTGAATCACTTGATCCGCAGAGATCGGGACAAGTTGCCTATAACGAATTCTTCAGAAACTACTTGGCAAAAGTCTAATAGAGCAATTACTCAACAAGTTTGGTCTTCTTAGTCTCTATTCTGTTTATGGTTATTGTAAATTATATACAAATTTAATAGTGCCTGGAGTTTAAATTTAATATCTTTGAAAATAGTTTGAGAACTTAGACCTACTTAAAAAATGGCAAGTTGCAAATCGGCATATTTTGTTTTGTGGTAAATGACATGAAATGGTGTATCCTTACGCTGTATACTTAAAAGTGTACACAATTCAAGAATTTGCATAATGCATCACAACAGTTTGATGGATTTCTGGAAAGTCAGAGGAGCGAGCATCGAAATTGGTTTTCTTGGCCAAGGATTATTCTTAATGGACACTTGTGTTATAGCTGATAAATTTAGCTACTGTACAGTGTACATGACTTAATTTAATTATCCTTGTCATGTAATAGTGCAAAGTTTTGATTGACAGTTACAAGACAATTCTACGACTAAACAATTTCTGAGTCAGGAAATTAAGCTTTTACAGATACACTTAACATCATATAATATGTCAGCACTATTATTCTGAACATTGAAGTTTACATTGAAAGCTTAGCTTCTTAATAATTTTGAAAAGAAATACATGTAATTTAGTCGGATACTCAGAATTTTACAGTGAATCAAGTCTTCCATGATTGTGATGAGTGAATATTGTAACTCTGTTTCTGAACATTTATGTGATGTGGTTAGGCTGTTAGCCTTAGCTGGAAGTATTTAAATGTTTTAGAACATCTTTATTTCTTTAAAATTAAAAAAATAATCATAATCAAAGTAAAATCAACTTGGTAGCTCCAATTTTGTTGTCCACTTGTTTACTTTATGAAATGCATAATTATGTGCTGCAAAATGAGCCAGTGAGTGGACCTTTTGGCTTCACCTAAAAAATATTTCCAAATGGTTACCTGATGTCCTACTTACATTATTCGCATATATTATTTGGAGCAAATGGGAATATGGGAATATTGCTCGTTTTGCAAAATGAGTGGGTCTCCTGGGTATACATGGTGTTTTCTCTCCATATCTTCAACAGATGACATTGCTATTGGGGTTGTGACACATACATTGTATACATGGCATAGCACAACTGTCAGCTCTGACTAGGCTGCTACCAGCAAAGCCCACTAAAGATTTTTCAACACAGTACAAACTGTCTGCTGAATTACTGAAGTTAGTGTTTAAAGGCTGATATGTTGGGCATACTGTCAATTGAAGGACAAATGAATTCCATACAGGAATATTGTCATATTCTCACCAAACCTTCAACATTTTCTGTTGCTGTTGAAAAGGCTACTGAGCTTTGGTCATCCACCATGAAAGGGGAGGGCAAAGCCAAATGTGGACAAGAGGTCCAAAGGTAATTTTCTGTTAAACCCAGCAGACACAACCCCAATGAGATTGTCTAGCTAGAAATAATTCACTTACATTCTGACAGGAGACCGTAGTTACTACGTAAAGCGATCACTAAGCTGTGTCTATAACTAAGATTCATTGTTCTTACAATAAAGCAACTTTAATCCTTCTGTATTTTCAACTGCATTTATTAAGTCCGTAGTTCCAGGAGCTAAATATAAGGAACACCTCATCCAGTACAAGACACTTCTAAAATTCTAATTTTTCTAAGGTAGGAAAGGCATTTCTTTTTCAGTAAGAAATCCATTGTTTTTGAGAATCTGCTCATCCAGAACCTTCTTTCGTTCACCATACAACGCAAACTTCTTGTGAAGCAGTAGGCGACGTCTGCTAAGCCATGGCTCAGGTTTTGGCAGCAAGTCACCCAAGTTCATTGCCTCCAGAGTCTCTTTAAGTGTTGCCGTCTCATTTATTCCCAGCTCACGCAACTCTGCCTCAAGCTTCTCCATTTCAACATCCCGGTACTTTTCAAAGACAACCCGTTCCTGTTCCAGTTTCTTCCTGAATTCATCCATCTTCTCCTTCTTCAGGGCAATGGCAGCATCTCTGGCAATCTTCTTTCGAAGGCCCTTCTTTGAGAGCTTCCAATGATCAAACTTTGTCTCTTCAACGTAGTGGATTTGCAGTTCACTTACAAGCCAGTTGAATTTTTCAATGTCCTTGCTCTTCAAATCCTTCAGCATACTTTTGCGCCTGAAGATACGTTTGATAAGTCGTGCTTTGTTGATTTTATCCTAAAAGCATAAAAAATTTTCAATGTCATCACCTTCATCATATCAGTTGCTTTCATCAAAGCAGTCACTAGAATATTGGTCATCATTATTCTTGCCATTATCGTTATAAAATATAATGTAAAATAATCTGCTGCTAGAGAAGATGTAGGTTATTTGTATGATTTACAGCACCTGACGTGACTCACAGACAGCTTAATAATGAGGTTTCTTACATACACACGTGCATAGTAAACCTTCTTATACATTCCCTAGTGTTCATTTGTACATATTTGACCCTGGTGGCAATTGGAGACTAGTGTTTAAAACAGGCCAGCATTTATTTGCACAGATCACTTTTACTCCCATTAAATACCATATTGTCACTTTTCTAACATGAATACAGTTAGCTGCACCATTAAAACATGACTGCATGTCCTTCTCAGCTTTGTCTGCCATGTTCTTATGACTTAATAGTAGCATTCATACTAGTACATAAGACCAAGCATTGTTTAGAAACCAGCACTTAAACTGGCCTGCACTGATTTACACAGATAGTTTTTACACCCTCAAAGCTATTGAAGCCTGGGCAGCGTTTAAGTGGGAACCGGTGCTGAAAAGAAGCTTTGCAGTACGCAGATATAAACAATTATACACGTATGAACATAAATGACTGGTACAAATAACAGTTTTACAATCAAGTGTCTTGGAAAACACAAACTTTAACAGGAAAGAAACCTGTATCCATACAGGCTTATGAAATTACTCATAGCACAGAAGCAAGACCAGTGATTCCTGAAGTGGCCTGAATTTCAAACCAATGTAAAAACAACTTAAAAATGACGAAAGACATTTTGAAAATGCTTACATTTCTAAACTGGAGGCAGTGCTTAATCTCATTTCTTATCATTATAGTGTCCTTGGCAACTACAAAAAAGCAAAACTGTGTTAATTTATTCTCTTTAAATGTAAATTTACATTTATGTACCACCAAAATATTGGTGTTTCAGTTTGAATTCTATATTGTTTCAGTTTGAATTCTATATGGTTTCAATCATTTAGCAATATCATTTTCTGACTTGCTGATCAGCACCTTAGAACAGCCTACATATCCTGCAGAAGTGTTCCGTCTCCATTTTCCTGTTGAGAACTGCAGGCACCAGTCACGCTTGCATATCGATTCAAGTCCATCATTCGTTCTGTATTAGACATTTCCCTTCTGTGACCATCTTCCAATGCATGCATGTGTGTGTACATGTATTATTTGATTCCTCAACTCGAATCACTAACCGTGCTCGTCGGGACCTCTCAATTGCAACGCTGCGGATCTGGAATGCTCTTCCACCCTCTGTTCATGCCAATAACACTGCAAGTGGCAATACGATTTTCTCTAGACTCTTGAAGACGCACTTTTTCAGCTGTTGATGGCCACGTGTTCAGCTATTCTCAGAGACTCCTAAGTGGCGCTTTACGTAAAGTGTCTTGTTACATTACATTACACTACATAATAAACTTTCAGCCTATTTTAAAATGCACTCGTTTAGATCAGCTACACCACAGTTTCCTCGAGAGATAAAGTCTGGGTACATGCATCGATACATATAAATCTTTATTTATGGTTGAATGCCTTTTGTTTAAGCAACCTCAGGTAAATAATTCTTAACAGTGGAAAAGACAGAAATGATGGGCAAGACATAACAACCACAAAGTTTTTATATAGTCTAATATCAGGTTTTGGAACTGCCATTTTGCTTTCTAGTATCATTTTAGAATTTTACAGATCAAATCAAATCAAACCCAGTATCAGAATCGTACGTACTAATAACTTCGAGCGACTGTAGATCGAGTGGATGATCCTTGACCTTTTCCAGGAGATTATTGATCAACTTGTTCATGACAGCTAACTGTTATATAAGACAAAAGAAGATTTTGTTCTATATTGGGAATAAAGAATTCTATAAAGAATTAATTTCCTGATGTTTAGAGATTGTCATAAATACATGCACCTTGAGACAACTAATATATCTGGACACAATTATTGTTTCAAAATTATTCTATTCACCAAATTTTAGAAGCATGCATTGGATTGCACGTACCAGTAACTAAAGACATAACAAAAGAAAAAGCAAGATAAAAAGTCCACCATTGAAAAAGCTGGACAATATGATAAAGAAATTGCATAAAATCACCATAACTCACATGTGTGCCAAATTCTAAGCTAAAAATCTTCTTCACATTTTCATCAGCACTGCAAAATATAGTACAATAATATAGTACAATAATAGAATAATATAGTGGCAAAACAACCAATCGCTGTGATATTAAGCAATTTAAAGTAAATATGAAGCACTTAAATGTTATTCAGTATAAATAATTCAAAAGTGCAAATTAAAAACAAAATCTTCAAAAGCTTAATAGGCATTGATTTCATGCAACTAGCATAAATCGTAATAATGTTTGTGCAAGTCTTAGCATGGCTAGAAAGCTCAAAGACATAATTATGCCATCTGAAGTAACGGCATTAGCACCGTGCCAGGTATAGCTATCAGACAATTCGCCAAATCACTTTGAAAGGTCACACTGCAGTCTGGTTATGAGCAACTGATTGTGATTTAATACCAGACAATTTGTGTCTGTAGATATTAATGTGTCAGACAACTGTGTACAGTTGATATAGACTGCCACACAGCAACTTCCTATACATTCATTAATGCTTCTTGTATGTTAAACCGGTACCGTTGGGAGCCATGGTGTAACTGCTCATTAAATGAATTAGCATGTAATTGCTCTGTGCATAAACAGGTTTATGAATTCTTACCCAAGGTGAATAAGTTTACTGTTTATAAGTTACAAATCACTGAATAATTGATTGAACATTTTAACTTACTTCTGAAGTTCTTCTATATTTTCAAATCCTAACTTTGACTCACTGAGGTCGACTGATCCAACCGATAACGTCTGATCACCTAATTATGAAACAAATCAGAAAGAGAAATCATTCTCCTCCGCCTCATTATTATAATCACCATCAATAAGCTGTGTACACAAGAGTGTTCTCATAGTGCTACATTGAACAAGGTGTGATCTTGGGTTGAAAGTACTGGGTAAGACCCCTGACATCAGAAAAACCTCTGGCGAAAATGGGGATTTTATGAGCCACCAAGGCAGAATTCCTCATCAAGTGCACCATACCTTTGGGAGCCATATCTAGTTTTAATCAGGCTGCATTATAACAAGGTCATGTTCTGAAGTTCTAATAAACTCGGAGCCACTTTTCTTAGTTCTTTATATCAGATTTGTACATAAGTGCCTTTTGAGTATCTCACAAAAGCACAGCCCAAACAATGTTAAAGTCATTAAGAACAAAAAGTTAATCAATAAGATTACAGTACTCAAACCAAAGAGTCACAGCTTGCTAGCAGATGCGCTGAGCCCAAGTAACAAATTCCCATCCAAAGCCGAGAGTTGACATCATGTTCAGAGTTCATGGATAACAACAGGAGACGAGACTTGGAACACATGAATCCCAACATTGAGCACTTCCCTGCAGATGGTAGAAGACCCTGAATCTAAGCATCTCTCTGCCACCACATCTGTGGAGGATGACATTCTCTACAGGCAGCAACTGGTTACAGAGTGTCATCGAATTAGAAAGGTCATCACCAATCGAAGGACTCTTGGCCTTTCCAAACTGGAATCTGAACACTATTAGTAAGAATCCACTGATGCTGCACAATACTTTCATAACAATCATCCAAACATCAATCAACACATTCAGAAGTGACAGTGAAAGAGAAAATAATTCTATGACTGCATTGCATACTATGTCACAACAGACATCCAAATGAGAGAATTATCATGTAAAAGCCACAAGTGACCAACTACTTGATTGAAAATGACACATTAGAGAAACACGTGGCCATCTTGGTCATGTGTGCAGGCAGAATCATATTTGCACTATAATGATGTGTGTTACAGAGTCGGGCATATATACACTTGCATTACACCTAGCATACCAACTTTTAACAAGAATTTACAACTGTTTTTAAAACAATGAGCCATAACTTCAATACCTTACCTGAATAATCAAATGAAAGTGGTTTAGTAGGAGGTGCTCGGACAAGCTTAGGTCGCCAACGATATCGTTTTTGTGTCAGACTCCATATCTGACCAGTCTCTAGAATTCATATAACCTTTGTTTATAATTATTGGCTTGAGAGCACACTAATTTAATGAGATAACAAAGAAACACTTTACATTCCAATTGAAAGACTTGTACCAAACTGAAAGACACAAGTTTTCTCAAACTGGCAAGTAAAACAAAATTTGTAACAACAAATTTTTACAACTGACTTTTCACATTTACTTTTGTATACAATCAAATAATGCCATTAAACTCATGGTTTCAGATTTAATGTCACTCTTTTGGATTAATGATCCACAGCATCTACTGACCTCATACACATCGTCTTACTGTGCTAAACCTAGTACTTTCATTGAGGAATTTAACTCCTCTCTATCTGCCACAGTCACAGCCTCCAATGTATCTGTGCTCACTGATGATTTTAACAGCCACATTGACAACTATTCCAATGAACTAGCATCCCAATTTCTGTCCACTTCATTGCATTATATCTGATCCAAATACAACACTCTTGATTTAGTCACTAGTTATTGTTGATTTCTTAGTCATTAGTCAATCCTCAGTTGCAAATTCAACTCACCCTCTGAATGGCCAGTTTTTCCACATATTTACCAAACTCAGTATTGAGCCATCTCTGCACCCAAACTATATACATGCTGTTGTCTCATTTCTATTAGCCTTAATGCATTGAAACTTGACCTTGAATCCACCTCTCTTCTTCTACACCTTCAATGAACCCTGATGGTCTTATCCGCATACAATACCACCATATCAGATTTTTTCAGAAACATGCTCCAAACATCAGTAAATATGAAACTTATGTAAATAATCCATTTTAAATTCTTTTTTTCAAGCCCTTGAATCATCTTGCCATTGCCTCAAACAAGCATGCCAATATTCTGGTGACTTTGCTGTCCTCAGGAGACTTAAAACATTGACCAATAGATATCACAGCCACCTTCCATCTGCCAAGAAATTGTATCTGTTTGTCCTCTCCTGTTCACTCAAATTGAATCAGCTCTCTCATCCTCTGCAAACTCCTTTTAATCCTTCTTCACTGACAATATTTCTCAGTACAATTCTCACCCTAGCATCGTGCTGTCTCCTCAGCTTGAACCCCACATTCTGACCTGATATTGAATTGACCATGCAACCTGGCTCTTTGAGACTTCATTATTCATTGGCAAATAAGCTGGTCTCCATGGCGCGACTTCAGTGTGACGCTGAGAAATTGTCGAGAATTACATTAATATTTTTTATAGCCAAGCATTGACAACAAAACTAGGACAGTTCATCAGTGGCGTAACGAAGGGTTTCAGCGCCCAGGGGCAAGAGTTGATGACTGTGCCCCTTTGTAACTTTCTTGTTCACTTTTAATCGTTCTTGTCATAGTACTGTGTACCACTGAAAGCTAATTTTGCGTCCATACTGCTGCGCCCGGGGGCGGTTGCCGCCTCTGCCCCTTCGTTACGCCACTGCAGTTCATGCACGACTTGTTGTTATCCCAACGACCGTTCGTCGTGGTGAGGCAGTGTGTGTTTTTGCCAGCATAGATCTACATAATTATGCTAAATCGGATGCTATCGCATCATAATGCCATTTATAAAGCAACTTTCTCCAAGAGGAAATCTCAGTACCAGAGCCATTTGAGATGTTACAGAGTATCGTGTAAAATACCTGAGTGATGGATAGGTCGTCCGAGGGTAGAAATGCCCTGTCGTGTAACCTGGAGAGGGTACCATGTGCTGAGCATAATAGACGGTCGCTGATAGGTAACGGAACCAAGTAGGCGTATTAAAACCCCTGAACTTGAGAAGCGAGTCAGAGCTCCTTTCAACCCGTTCATTTGTTGCATCATGATGCCGACTTAACCTTTTTAGATTCAGAGTAAATACAAAACCAATGCATCCGCCATATTTAATAGGAAACACAGGGTCGTCTGGGATAATTTTACAGCGCTGTGATATTCCAACGATTATACTTTCGTAAGTAAGTGACGGTAACAGACACGGGGCTGTGTCAAGGATTCTATATTAACTTATAATAGGTCCTGACTCCTTGGGTTGAACATAACGCACAGAGCTTCGAAATCAAGCAGGTGGCCTATAGTCCAAAGTATCAGGTTCGTTTCCAGAAGATCAGTTTGCTGAAAAAGTCTTCAGTGGGTGTGTGTAGACAATTTAATGGCTAGTTTGAATTACGAAGAGATGAAGACAGATAATTAGTTGAGAGTCCACCAACTAAACGAGATCTAATTCTGGACGAATGAGAATAAGACAGAGGACTTAAAACTAGCTCTTGCAGTCTCTGCACAGTTGTTTCATTCATAAACTAAAAACATCCTGTACCAGATCTCGAAACAATGTATCTAGGCTTATAAGGTGACATTTTTAAGTGTCGACTAGGCCTATAGACCTATAGGCCTAGTCTACTTGCCTCTTATAAAATCTTCACCTAGCCGGAGGGAGCATCGATGACCTTATCTGACCTGTCAATTCTGTTATTGACAGAACAACCAAAGATGTTAGAGCCGTAGGCTCTACACATCTTTGGAACAACTGTGATAAACCAGCATGGTTCCAGCAGCTTTCTTTGGACGCTGTAGCAATCTCGAGATAATTATACCGACAACGGATGTATGATTCTTACTCAGAATTTAAGGTTCCCATATTGGTTACAGCTAATTTTTAGTTGGCTAACGGTTCCCCACTGTAAAAAGGGACAAACATTTTCATAATAAATTATTAAATCTCTTGAATAAAATAAAGCTGGTAATTTAAGCACAAATTTGATGTTCACATTTGCCAGGTACACGTATATTATTTAGGCCTATCCAGCAAGCCATGATCTGCTCACCCCAAGTCTAGGATACCAAGTGAAGAACAAAGTCTGATAGCATGTAGCAGCAGAAGACCAAAAAATGCCAAAAAGATGAAGAGCTTTTACGGTTTCTGACAGTTAGGTATAGCCTACATATGACATGGGCCCATACAGCCGTCCACAGTCCATCATTGGGCACAATTGATGTAGGCTTGCAAGTCGCAGCAGTAATTGTAAATTTAGAATTTATAAAGCACCACTCAGCAAGGTCAGTGGCACTCCCAAGCCAGGCCAGTGTCTTCACTGACAAACAGAAACGTTTTCAGACACTTGCAAGACTGAGGGGGAGAGACTAAGCAGCTCTAGCCACAGGTCCTGTGGAAGACCATTCCAGCTTGGGGGGTCCGGTGGCGCGTTGGATAACATCTGGCGAAGAGTGCGAGAGGTACCGAGTTCGAGCCCCGTTAGGGCGGATTTGCTTTGTAGGCTGCTATTAGCGCCGTGTATTACAGGCTGTCTGTTCTGTTAGTAGTTAACTAGTTAAGATTGTTTCAATTGCATAACATGTAAATGTACAGCGCAGTGCGTTTGTCAGGCGCTCAATTAAAGAAAAGATTATTATTATTATTATTATTAGCTGGACCGTGGACGGGCCAACAAAAGCAAATCTCCTGGACTGGGCCATAGCGGTGCGCACACGGGGAATTTATAGGCCACGGGCAGCCGACTAAAGGGAAATCTGACCAGGCAGAGAAGGGGTCAGAGTACAATATGTCGGCAAGCTGAACCGAGCAGAGCCAGAAAGAAAGGGCTAGATATCACAATTGAAAACATTGTCTTTTGATGGGTATAATTAACTCCTCTAGAAATGCCAGCCCAACACTGTATTTAATAGTTATAAAGGCTAGAGCATTTCTGTCGGATATCAGTATACCACTCTTAATTTTCTGTTAACATCTGAAGTGAGTGATGTTTCAAAGCCTTTGTGAGGTTCATAAAGAGCACAATATCGATATAAGTGTAATGTAACAAAATATTTAATTCATACTTCTTGACAGTGCAACACACA
Organism: Aporrectodea caliginosa; assembly: GCA_020284085.1. Lineage (NCBI taxonomy): Eukaryota > Metazoa > Annelida > Clitellata > Crassiclitellata > Lumbricidae > Aporrectodea > Aporrectodea caliginosa. Next base: position 3,553,097 of record JACEVL010000263.1, on the reverse strand, counting down.
TGGCTACTGCTCTAACCCATAATTTGGAAATGTATGATTGACCAAGTCAAATACAACAGTATTTGACTTAGTCCATCAACACAAACAGCATGATGGACTTTAATTCATATTTAAAACCACGGCACCTGCGCTTGTGAATAAGCTGGTGCCCTGTGCTTGGCTTTGGAGATTATGATTACGATTCTGAGCACAGCATGATTGCCAATTCGGTTGATTTCAGACTTGAACACAAAGCTTTCATGTCCAGAGATATGTGTACACACTTCAATGACTTGCCACTTTTGTCTTAGGGGCCGTCCATAAATGACGTCACACACCTAGGGGGTCGGAAATTTGTGACGATGTGTGACATGGGGTGGGGGTCTGAGTAGTGTGACGTCACACCAGGTCTATGTTATTAAATTTAACAATTAACAACAATTTAATTTTAATAATAACAGCACTAATTTTGAGGATGAAATTTTCTTTATTTTTTTATTATTTTAATGTATATGGGCACCATTATTAATAATTTTCTAATTATTTCAATATTTGGTCACCGTTAGATTTTAAAATATTCATGCTTTCGCTATTTGTTCCATGAAGGAGCATTTTGCTTCGCCATGGAAATTGGTTTTAGGGGGTCAGAGCTTTGTGACGTCATTTTCAGAGGGGTCTTACTTTTTGTGACGAAGTGTGACGAGGGGGGTCAAAAATCGGCCAAAATAGCGTGACGTCATTTATGGATGGCCCCTTAGCAACAAATCCTTTTGACTAATCTGAGGTTTACCCTTGCACTGAAAAACACCCAACAACCTGATGATTTGCACATAATTTGCACATGATTTGACTCATTGATAGTCAATAAGTTGAACTACACTTTCGGTTTACACTGAGAAATTTAAACAATATACATTAAATTTTGCAATATATTTTACAATCTAGTAAGTTATACACAAACTACGTTCTCAAAAGTTAAAATTTGCAATTACAGTGCTGGATTTCAAAGCAATTCAATGTAATGCAGTTGCATGTAGTACAATACAGGTAAATTACATTGTATTGCAGTTACATGTAGTACAATACAGCTAGGTATAATAAACTTTAAACTCCTACAATGCGATAAATTACCCAGTAGATTAACACAAGATGGCTCTACAAGCTGCATTATTACAAAAGCTCAATAACAGAACAGTTTACCTTATTACATTAAACAGTAAACATAATTACAGAGACCAGCAATATAAGCTCCAGCTGTACGCAGCTGTACAATGTACATCTCTGTGTAAGTTATCCATAATATCAGATTCAGTCATCAGACTGTTAACTACATGTCATAACAATGCTCAGCAAAAATTTTATCAATTACAATACCCAATGTTAGAAGTTCTTTACCTTACGCATAAAAAACAAATACTGGTATTCGAAAAGCAAATATTCATACAAACAACATACAAGTGTATGCAACCATACATCAGCATAAAGGAATAAAGGACATGATGAGAGTGTAAAACAGCAGCGGTTCACGAAATGTCAAGCATACATATCAACAACAAAAAGAAAATTCAAATTCAGACAATCACAAACTATAATCAAACTAAATGCCAATATATTTTCTGAATAACTGTTACACTTCTACAAATTAAATGCCCGTATTTATTGCTTATTAAAGTTCAATATTTCATTAATGAGCAAAATACGCTTGTGTAATGAATAATGGGCATACTTAAGTTACTGTGAACAACTGTGCACTGATTGCATATGAATGTATTTGACTAAGGATACATGGCAAATAAAATGTTGTCCATTGTAGCGGTTTAAACCCAGTCCTTGGGTTTCACATAGACCTCCATAATTTCGGCTTCCTTGGATCCTGGCTTTGGTTTATGTCCATATTCCCAACGCTGTAAGAATAATAAATTACCTTTATCATTATTATTATGAACATTTTTAATGCACATAAAGTCACCATACAGAAATGTATATCTGAGGTTCAGCTAGTTAGTTGCCAGGCGAAGAGCAGACTTTAAATATCCAGATGTTTGAAAGCCAATGACAAATAGTGAGTTCTGAGGTGTTTTTGGAAGAAAAGAGTTCAAGCTCATTGTAAAGGTTTATAGGTGAGAAAAACAAGTTTAACAGAATTGCTCTGTAATTCAGTTACCGGTAAATGCAAAATAAACGTTTGCAGGCTTCTGCAGCAATCACTGGTGTCGAAGCCAAATAGCATCATACAAATCATGATTTAGCTAATCCAATTTTCTCCAGTAAAGTATGGAAAGTTCTTGTACATTATATAGTACCATATCTTTGTATTCCAACCAGATATCATTCTACCCTAATTCAAAATGCTTTCCATTATTAGATCTGATCCTCTTTATCACTATGATTGTCCCAAGGACAATCAACAAGAGTACCTTAGATGATAAGACATTTGAACTCTATCCCAGTCCATACTTCTTCCACATCTTGTGTTGGCCTTAAGATCATGACCACAATTTATTGTTTCAGACAGCATTTCCTTTTAGACCACACATTTTGCTGTTTCAATTGATACTGCCCTTTGGGGATCAACCATATTTTCTCTAGCATTTCACCACTGACTAAGGCAAGAGAAGCCCTTTAGATTAGATTTCTCTTACAAACTGCAATGACCATACTGTAGCGTTATATTACTACGTCTTTCTCTTAACAATTGCATAAATGTAAACTGTCCTGTAATCAGCAAACCACATTTTCTTACAGCTAACTTCCTTGAAAAAACTGTATACAACTTGAGTGTTACTCACAGCAAACAGCGGAAGTGACATGAGAATGCTCTCGATGCGGGCCTCTGGAGTGAAAAGACCAAATTTGGTGCCACGATCATATACCAGGTTGAATTCTACGTATCGTCCTCGCCTTAGCAATTGCCACTGTCTGCAAATATCACAAAATTTACCATTAAAAATTGATAAAATACACATTTTAGTTTTACTATAATAACTATAGTTATAACTAAATTAAAAATTCAGAAGGTATGCAATGCAAACACTGCATTATATGCTGTGATTAACATAGTTTAGAGATCTTGCAATGCAGAGGTCAAGATACCTACTCTCACTAGTCAAATCAGCCTAAACAGAGGCTAAAAAGAAACTCTAAGAACAGCGCAGACTCTGGCTCGAATTGCAGTGAAGAAGGCTTTCGATACAAATTAAATCACAGATGTCTCAACTGTTTTTGCAATTACATCTCAGTCATCTCGACTACTGCAACTCGCTTCTAACTGGCATTTCAAAAGCTAGCTTGATGACGGTTCCGAGTCCAACTTAGACCAACTTAAATCTCCAAAGTATTCTAAAATCAGTGCATTGGCTGCACATACAAAAGCAAATAACTTTCAAGACTCGGCTAACTGTGTACAAGACTACATTTCAGTCAAACTTACTATTTGCAGTCTATGCTCACTTTACCTGTCAGAGTAGGTGTAGCCATCATTCTTGTGCTTTTTTACTATTGGCAGGTATGATGGAATCACAGACTCAGCACAACTCTAAAAACAAAAATCGTTAATACCATGTCAAGTGTTTCGTGAGGTATTAAAAAGGTATCAGTCATTTTCACAAACCAAGTAACCATTTGCAGTGGCGTACCGTACGGGGGCAGGGGCGAGTCGCCCTATGCGAGAGCAGGGGCGGCAAAATAGGGTTGAAGAAAAATAAAAGAAGGAGTGAATGCAGAAAAAAATTGGAAAAGTATAAGAAAAATAATAAAAGTAGACAAAGAAGGAAGGAAAGGAAGAAAAATAATCCAATAAATAGCATACAGTGGCGAAATAAGAGGCGGCTAAGATTAGGACAGGGCGGCTTCTGACGACCCAATTATAGTATAGTAAAAGCAAAAAAAAGCATCAGAAATTTTGGTGGAAGTAATAAAGAAAATTGTTAAATTGTTCGGAAATTTCCAAAAAATGAAGTGCTAAGGGCATTTTGGCCGTCGCCCCGGGCGGCATTTAAGCTCTGGTCTGACCATTTGAAATGAGAGTGGCTAAGATTAGCTGATGACTTTGATGTGCCATAGCAAAACACAAGCCAATCTTAACAATTTCATTTTAAAATTAGTCTTGTCTGCAAAACAGAAACTTGAAAGCTTGTTCCCTATCAATGGAAATTATTGTAATGTACCGTGATAAATTTGAAAAGCTGGTTCTGATCCGGTGTATCTAAGTCATCAAAAAAGATTCCACCAACTCCACGTCGCTCACCTGCAAAACACACAAATCAGAGCTAACTAACATTCACATAAACCATTCAAAGAAGAATACTTATCAGACACATGGTGCTGCTGTTGAAACAGGTTAGCATGTGATAAATATCTGAAAGCAACATTTAATAATGTAAAATAAATGAGCGTCTTAAAGTCTTAAATTGGCTTCTTCAGCTAAAGCCGTAGGGTGAATGGAAATCTTGTACTGGAGACCCAACAACCAGAAAACCTTCTACAGTTCAACAATAAGTCACCACTTTCAATTAAGGCAATGAAGAAGGAAAAGGGGAAGACCACGGAATAACTGGCTGGAGACCGTCAGGGAGGACTTGAGGTGCTTGGAGATGTTGTGGGATGAGGCTGAAAGACTGGCAAAAGACAGAGATGAATGGAGAAGATGCATTGACTGATGTGCAGGCCTGCATTGGAAGGACTACAGGTAAGTACTAAGTAAGTACTAAGTTAAGTGCAGTGGCATAAGTTCACTCAGTCACACAATCCCAAACATCACCCAGAGCCACTGCAGGTGAAAATTATAAGTGATATCATATTCTTGTTTTGTTATACATGAACGATAGCACCACTGAAACACAGCATCTTATAAGGAGTAATTTACAGTCCACGATTACAATACAAGATGACTACAAGATGACGTAACACTTCAGTACAGAATACGGATTACACTAGGCCAGTGATTTCTTAAACAAAATCAAGTCAACCTGACGAACAGTATTTATACGTTTCCTAGCCAGCTTCTGACTAACTTAATTAAGTAAGTAGCCTTTATTTGTATCTGCCAAGTGCACATGCATTACATTGTATACAATGTTTACATACATTTTTTAAATAAACTATAACAGGAGCAGATTATAAAGTCACACATGCACAACTAAAGATACATCAATTAACAAAATTAACAAGATTGTGATTAGATCTGTGTAATTCTTTACCTCTGTGTTTAATAAAGAAGTAGTCATCACACCAGTTCTTGAAACGCTTGTAATATTCTTTGTTGTGCTTGTCACAGGCCTCCTTCAGTGTGGTATGAAAATGAATTATATCCTGTCACACAAAACACAAATTTCCACAATTTTTTATAGGCATATACTTAATATAATTCACAATTAACCCAATCATAATAAACAATTACAGTGCAAATCTGTTAAGATGACAGACAATGTATCACGGTAAATTATTTATCTAAACAGTAATTGCAACACTGTAATTGCAAATTCTAACTTTAGAGAATGTAGCTTGTGTATAACCTACTAGAAAGTAAAAAGTAATGCAAAATATAATGTAAATTGTTCAAATTTCTCAGTGTAAACCATAAGTGTGAGGAGTTAACACTGGCAGAACATTAGCTGTTGTCTCAGCCAAGGTGAGAACAGTTGGAACCAGTATTCATACGTTTGGAAATTCACAGGTTTGCACTGTATAAACAATAAAGTGGTTGCAACCTGAGAACATACATAAATAGGGCATAGTTCATTAGCTGTTATGAGTAAAGTGGGTCCATAAATATAATAAAAGAGCACTTGTGAATAGATTTAAAAACTGTGCTGTATAAACTTAAAAATGCACAATAAAACAGAATTTAAATCAAATGCAAAGCAATCATTTAGCATTTGAACTATAAAGCCAAGCCAGGGAATGCTAAACCCGGGGTAAGTTTCGAAACCCGGGTTTCGGGTTTGTATCTGTGAAAACCGGTGCACATTGGACTACATTTTATGATAAATATTACATGCACTATTTTTTAAATAAACTATAACAAGCAGATTACAAAGTCAACGTTCTCCAACAGTCAAGAATTTTGCATAAAAAACAAAACTTAAGGATAATCGTGATTTTTTTTCTATAATTCAGTACCTTTGTGTTTAATAAAGAAGTTCCGTCACTGAACAATTCCAGAACAGTTAAAGACATTGCAAGGGTTCCGAAGGCTTAAACAGCCTCTAATTTTATAGCTTCTGTGAATACCAATAAATCCTGAAAACGCTGAAATTAAATTAAATTAACTAAATAATTTTTTATTAAAAATATAGTAAATAAAATAATTTTTAGCAGAATTGAAAAACAATTCACGGAATGCCGTTCCGGAGCGTTCTGTCTGAAAGAAACATTGCATAGGCCTATCAAAATAATTGTCAAATGACAGCTTAATCGTCTACATCTCAGCTTTAGGCCATTCCAGTGCCTGCCCATTTGCTTTCAGAAGATAATTTAGCTTGTTACTCTGCAACCCAATTTGGCAAAGCCAGAACTTACTAAAGTAGATGCTGCTTTGGAGACATATCGCTGCCTGTGATTGTGCTTGGACTAAGAGGCCTACCGTCATTGGCTTCGTCAGAACGACAAGGGTCACCAACGTGTGTTTCAGCAGGTTTATCTTATGCTTGGACCCGAGATGAATAGCCTATGCATATTTCTTGTTGCACCGCTGGCAATTTTTGCTGCGAATAACATAACTGACATTGAGCCGTCGATCTGGCCCTCAGAATCGTGAACAAAATGATCCCAAACACCACCCTTTACATTTGCTGATTTAGACATTGTTTGGGTGTCTGAAATCACTAAATTCAAATAAAAAAGTTTACTGCTATTATTTACTAATTCGAAGCTCGAGAACGTGTACACTCAACATTAGTCACTGGTCGTGTAAAATGGGAAGCCACACTCATACGAAGTCACCAATAAAGATATGGAATGGCATAAATAAGTAGTTAGAAGTTGCATTATGTAAACCCGTTATCAACCACTATTATGGTTATATTTCCATTACTCTGCATTTGTGAGTTTCACACCGTGAAGGACGGTGAAAGTTACGATTTTCAAACCCGTCGAACCCGGGTTTCAATCGCGTTCAAATTTCGGGTTTGGAAAAAAGCAATCATTTAGCATTTGAACTATAAAGCCAAGGTTCTAGACAGATAAAGACAAAGAATTTAAGCACAAGTGTTCTTCTTTACAAGAGGCTTTTTGAATGGGCTTAGGCAAACTAAATGAAGTAGACTCACAAGCAAAAATTCGGCTATCAGCATCCAACAAGGCTGAAGTCCACCACTTAATAGCTACTCCTCTGCAATTTACTCAATGAGATATCTGACATTAAGTTTTACTAGTTCAGTAGATAAGCAAATATACCTCCTTGTCAAGAAAGTAGGGAGTGAGGTCAGTCCCACCTCCAAACCACCAGTGTTTCTTTCCCTGTTCATTATCAAACACCTCGAAGTAGCGATAGTTGAAGTGTAAAGTAGGCACTTTAGGATTGCGCTGAAAATCAAGGTACACATCAACAAGGATTCATTAGCTTTTGACATATTGAAGACTCTGTAATTTCTTACAACAGACATTTTGTAAAGTGTGGTTTACAACTTATCCAGACAACGAATCTAACCTCACACCACCTTGCCAGACATCTCCGATAGAAATTCTCTGGTTAAAACCTTGGTTATTAAATACAATTTATCTGGCTACCCTATACACTTCATGAACTTAAAAATTACTCAGAATTTACATTTAAAATTGAGGATATGCATTAAATTCCAACTCAGAAAAATACGATAAAAACATTCACAAATAAGTAGAAGAAACCAACTAAACTTAATGGCAAACTTTTACAATCATTCAAGCATTTGGTGGCACCAAGGTTCAAATTTAATATGAACATTCCTAATCCTGCGGCTTTTAAATGTTGATATTAAATTTAAACCATGCTGTATCAATCCTTAAAATAGACAACATTATATTAAGCAATTTTAACACTAAGCATATAAAAGCCTTTTAGTATCCCACTCTCATACTCTCATACACACACACCAGGTCTATCATCAACTATTACAATAACTTTTCTTACCGGATGTAATACAGAACTAATACCAGCTGCAAAAAATGTCAGTTTTCCTTGAGAGAGTTCCTTATGTCTAAAATAAAAATATTTCTAATGTAGAAAGAAGAAAAAAGTAAAAAAATAACAGCAGGATTACCGTACACAGAAATCAGCCAATTAAAAATATTAATACTTCCAAAGTACAAATAATATAATAAAAAATATTGCAATCGCGTACTTGTCTCACAAACGTTATCCATGGTGAAAGAAATTAAACAAAAACTAATACCAAAATCAAAAGAACACTAAAAGTCACAAAGCCAGCTTAGAGATGTTTTACATCTCATATCACAATCCACCAAAATATCAAATGTTAAATCAAACCTAAAATTCCACATTTATTTCCTTTCAACCTTGACAAAGCCAAGAAATGTCTCACCTGACTCTCATCTGCTCCGCGGCAGCGGGAGGCAGAGTCCCATTGACCACAGAAATATTAACACCAGCCTTCTCCCAAACATTTGAATCCTGCATCACACAGGTAATGCCACCACCTCCCTACAATCAGTGCAATCCAATCAGACTTACTTAATCATAATTACAATCACAAATGTTTAAATGACCACCAAGAAACTCATTAGAGGTACATGTACTTCTAATCTGACAATACAAAATCATTAGGGCTAGACGAAAATCATGGTCAAAAAGTGAAAAAATCACGGCATACTTTAAAAAAATTGTCAAATTCACAGTGAATTCATGGCACCAATTCACAGTCATATTGTGTTCATAAAGCATTGCACTGAAAACACTTCTCACTCCGTTTACGACGTTATGTCAACGCAGAGTCGCAGACACTGTTACTTAGTCAGTAAGTAAAAATTGACGATGTCACTGCTCCAAGTCAGAATTCAATGCTTTAATTTACTTTTAGCGCCATATGGCAGTTGATTAAAAATGCCTTTGTTCTTGGCCAATGTATTATTCATGAAGACGGCAGCTGTTTTAAGTCCAATTTGTTATGTCTAACATCAGAAATTTATGGATTTTGACACAAAAGTGAAGCATATGTGAAAAATCACAGCATAATCACGGCAAATGCTAAAATTCACGGTTTCCGTGATTTCCATGAATTCGTGATTTTCGTCTAGCCCTAAAAATCATGATCGAAAAGAATAGATATCAATTGCTTAAGAACAAGAGGCATAGAAAGGAAAATGTCTGAGGTTCTTTTCGACTATGACAAAACAATTTTTAAACAATAATTTTAGGAAAATAAGCATAAAATGAAATTTGAAATAAAATGGAATAACCTCTGCCCTGTCCCATTTCTCCACAAGGAATTTCTCCTCTCCATCAACATCTTCGAGGTCCTTGCAAATTTCAGCCTACAGAAAGCACAAAGAATATATCCAAATCTTACACGAGAAGCTGATGCCACTATCATACTGATATAATGACTGCTTCACCTAATACATGTTTCAAACTTTGGAACAGTCTTTGGTGACATCATAATTACTTTAAAATGATTATCATCATCAAGATTTTAGTAACCAAGTTGCAAGGCTGCAAATTCCAAATACCTCAGACTTTTCAGTTCTTGAAACTTTATGACATGAATCCCAGTGGCCAATGTGAGATTCAAACATCTATGCCATAACTGTCACTGGATTGTTCAGCCATACATATTTCTTTGCATTTCAAAACCTTAAAAGACTTTTCTGTAGCTTATAAATGTTCATATTCAAATTTGAAGTTTTTCTTAAACCTTGCTACCACCTTGCAGCTTAATTTAATATCTTTTAATGCTGAAAAAGCATAAATCATCTTGCTTCAATTCTTGCGTAATCAAGTTTTACAAACTGCTTAGAGATTGTACAAGTCAGACTTTACGTTCCTATTACTAGTATTATTTCAATTATCATCTTTAATGTCGATCAAACCTGAATTCTTAATATTAGAAGTTCCATTTTGGTCTTTATATCATTTTGGTTCTGCAACAAAAACACACTTTAAAAATTATTATAGTATTTCAACAAGATAATAAAAATCACTTAAACGATTAAAGAACACATCAAGTGTCATCCACACTGGGCTTGCTTTCCAGAAAAATTTCCCATTACACTGCACTCACAATGTTTACAAAAACTGTTTCATTGCTGGAAATGCCATAATTAAATATGTTATGAGAAATTAGGTGACCTTATACACAGGTCAGGACTAGTTGTTCCTTTGTCCTTTTGGGTTCACCTTTGTTTGTGTATAAATATTTTCTCTTACAGTTGACTGTAATATCAATTGTTATTGGTGTTCAATAAAATGTCAGATCACTTCAAACAGCCAATACAGATATGAATTAATAAATAACTTACCGATTCCAGTGTTTCGACACTGGTGACGGGAGCTGCCATAAACTTAGAATAATCAGTTGAGGAACGGGTCACAGTTGCAGCAGACATCTGTCACAAAAAGAAGAAACCTGGACATTAGCAAGAATCTCAACAAAACATCCCTAGGTAGCAAAATCTACCCACTTGCTAATCTTTCTCACTGCACTGCTTATATCAAATTAAGACACTTAAACCTGGGTAATGCCTTCAAATTGACAAACTACAATGATTTTTGTTTTATGACAGACTTCTTTAGCTCTCTTTGTCAACCATTAACACAGTGGATACAGTTACAATTACAAACTCTTCAGTCACAGATCTATAATCAAAATATCCTTACAGATACATATGAGATTAAAATGATTTTATGCCTTAGAATTTCGATCATTTGGCCATGTGGAGAGAAATGCCAGTTGACTGCAGAGAAAAGAAAGTAAGGAAGAATGTAAATTGTCTTTCCCGTTACAAGTGCATGTAAACAGGCTGAATAACGAGAAATTCCATAATCTGAATTCACCATTTTGCAGCTTTATTCTAACCAGATAATTATGATTCTAGCTAAATCTGATCTTTACAGTTGACAAGAACTGATATGTCAAGAACTGCCATAACACTGGTCATTCTCCTAATGAACTTACCTTATGTTTGGTGCAGTAATGGAGGGCAACACCACCAACAGCAAATGTAGAAACACAGTATCTGAAACAGTTTCAAATTTTGAAGTTTATCGAATCATCAAAATTTAACAACAGATAAACCTACTGAACATGGCACAAAATAACCTAGATCTTTCCAACATTTTCTATATTGATAAATAAATTCTTAAGATATTTCTTTAGATTCGCAGAAAGTTAGCACAAACAGTAAACATCAAACATCTTAAAAGGAGAGCCTGCAACCAACTGGACAACCATTTGAAGATGATATGCAAAGAACCTGGTCAAAGTCACAATAACTAAGACAAGAAAAATCTTTACAGACATGCATGTGTGTGTAAAGTATTTCATGCACACAGACACATACACATAAAATAATACTTTCAAAACGTTGCACACACTGTGTTTCTACATTCACTTTCATCTGGTACTCCCTTCACCTGCTGCCTGTCCATCAATGCATCCAGTTTAAGATTCTTAACTTCATGCACAATTATCTTGTAGGCTCTGCTCTATTTGATGACTTTTGCACTATGATCTCCTCTCTGATTGGCCAGGTTTGTGGCCTCCTGATGGTTCCACATATGCACACACCGCTCAGTCCAGGACCTTCGCTTTAGCTGGCCCATCCATGGAATCATAGATCTCCCTTAGGACCTGTGGCAAAAAGCTCCTTAGTCTTGCTCCCACTCAGTTCCACAAGCCCCTGAAAACTTTCCCATTTGTCACTGATGACACTGGTCTGGGTGGGGAGCACCGCTGACCTGATGACTGGCACTTTATAAATTTTTATTACAATTACAATACAACATTTCAGTTTATAAAGCAAGTCTCAGAAAATATTTTGTATGGCCTAAGAAACAGTGAACACCAGACCGAACCACAAGAAATATAACTGATTTCATACAAAATGTTATCTAAAAACAAAGAGTATTGCATTTAAAACAGCATACAATGGCCTGACTTAGTAAAAACGTCACCTTATGATTCGACTACGCTGAGCAAACTGGTAGGTGGAGATGGTGGAAAGTGCACGCATGCTAATCCGCATGGAACTGATGTGCCTGAACAGCACCATTTTCATGAAGCAAGAAACGTGAAGCCTACAAAAACACTGTAACAGTCATTCAACTCATAACACTCACCATCATGCGTTACAATATTCTGGTCAACCATTTAAAACATGATCTGGTATCAAAATAACTTAATAGTACGCCAGTTATGTTTTACGAATTGACCAAGCTTGACGGAAGAATTTGGTTGTGTGTTTGCAGCCAAATACTATTACTCTACACCCATCACTACCAAAGTAAATTATCTTAATGACAAGATTCTCATATCACCCATTCTGAATCAAGCACCAAGTGAAGAAATTGATGCAAATAAATAGTGCTATATTGGTCCATTGATTTTGACCTAGCATGCAACACAGCCACCTCCTATCCTTCAGGTAGCCATTGGGTTTTGAGTCATTACAAAACTTGTCACTCACTTTTCAACAGTAATTTTCATCACTATATCATATTACTCCCACTACAGGCAAACCTATGCCAGACTGCCAGTAAAATGTTAGCCGGTATGCCACAAGTTTTCAAAGATTCAGTAACATAATTGTCTACATGTGGTCTTAATGTCTAACTATAAGCAAACAAAAAGCATCGGCGACCTGCAGTCTGGAACCCATGTGACATGAGTGCACGCGTCTTCAATCTAGATTACTATCTTACTTGCACAATTATATGGTTTGGCAAAAACTCTCTAACGTGCTGTCTACCTATTCTCTTTCACGGTTATGGAGGCGTGGGTGAAAACTGGGGCGAAAGTCTCTGGGAAGTCTCATACGAAAACGCGACCATATGCGACACGGTGACCTCAGCTCATTGGGCCCCTGGGCTACGTGATCGTCTGGTCTACCATACTGTCCACATATGGTCGCAGTCGCTCAGTAGGACCGAGGTCTTTCGATACCAGTTTCACACGTGTGACAATCAGTTCCCGATGGTTACCTGGTCCTCATTAACCCAGTTTAATAATTAGTGCGATAATGACTCGCGTAAATTTTGTTTAGTCATCCGAACTTACCCGGATTAACTCTGGCAGTCGCTGAATGGAGTGACCCTCTCTTACACTCCCAAAGAAATTCAAAGACGAAGACCGTCTCCTTCCACCGTGTGCCCTGGCGAAACGGAGAGCAAATAATCTGGGTCGGGTCAGATTGTTATCTTTGCCCAAGAATCTGATAGGGCAAGAGCAGCAACTAGGTCAGTTCGACTTAGTTACATAACTGGGTTAGGTGCCACAATGCGAGGCGCTGTCATCGCGCCTACGGAAGCCGGTGAGTGACAGAGTGACAGAATTATTGTTTCTAAACAAAATCAACATTTTCTCCGCTTTCTTCATTTTTATCTCAGTGTTATCGCTGATTAATGATAAACATAAAACCCGACTTTTCTTATTTATGACACCCTGAAATTGCTTCCATTATAGCAAGTTTATCGAGTTCAGTGTCTTGTAAGGCGAATAAGACGCTCCACTCGCCAGAGTACGCCACTTAGAGCTCGTCGACAAGGTTTGCAAACGACCTCTTTATTGGCTCTTGCTACTGTTACAGTTACAGTTACAGTTACAGTTACAGTTAATGGGCTAGGTAAGCTGTGTAAGCTTTTATTGCCCATGTCTTTGCATCCAATTGTCCAGTTTATGTTTGAATGTGGTCAAGCTTGTTGCAGTCACTACTTCCTGTGGTAGCTGGTTCCAGCGATCCACAATTCTTTCGCTAAAAAAGAATTTTCTAACGTCCAAACGCACATGTTCACGATACAGTTTCATGTTATGTCCTCGCAAATTTACACTGGTTGCCTTTCTAAAGAAATTCTTTTCGTCGATATTTTCCAGACCATGGAGGATTTTGTAGGTTTCGATCAGATCCCCCCTCGTTCGTCTTCTTTCCAAGGAGAAAAGACCTAGCATTTGAAGTCTTTCTTCATACGGCATTCTAGCCAAGCACCTGACGAGTTTGGTGGCTCTCTTTTGAACTTTCTCAAGGCATTCTATATCTTTTTTGTAGTAGGGATTCCAAACTTGGACACAATATTCTAGATGTGGTCGAATATATGTGTTGTACAGTATCTTGAAACTGTCAATATTTATCTGCCTGAAACTCCTTTTTATCATGCCAAGAACTGCCATTGCCTTGCTTGCAGATTTTCTACATTGTTGGCTCCACTTCAGATCTTTACTGATCCATACTCCCAAGTCCTTCTCCATTTCAGTTTCCTCCAGGTTGACAATATCCGTTCCATCCCTTAGATGATAGTTCATGGTCTTCTTTCTTCCAATTTGCATAACTTTGCATTTAGAAGCATTAAATTTTAACAGCCATTCCTTTGACCAGTCTTCCAACCTGTCTAGATCCTGCTGCAAGATCTGTTCATCTTCCTCGCTTTGTATTGTTCTCCATAGTTTTGTGTCATCAGCAAACATTTTCACCGAACTTTTTATTATTTCTGGTATTTCATTGACGTAAATTAAAAATAACAGTGGCCCTAACACCGATCCTTGTGGAACTCCGCTGAGAACTGCTGCCCAATCTGTTTCGTGTCCATTTAGTACCACTCTCATTTTCCGATTTGTTAGGAAGTCCTGAATCCATTTCAGCAAAATCCCTCCAATTCCATATCCTTTGAGTTTGCTAATCAATCTCTGATGAGGCACTGTATCAAAGGCCTTCTGATAGTCCAAAAATATTGCATCAACCCCATGCCCCTCATCCAGTGCCTGTGTCCACTCTTCCAATGTTTCTAGCAGGTTAGTAAGACATGATCTGTTTTTAGTGAATCCATGCTGATTATGTGATAAAAGATCATTTGTATCTAAATGCTTCAACATTTTATCCCTCAGTACGGATTCCATAACCTTGCATGGCACCGATGTCAATGACACTGGACGATAGTTCCCTGCTTCAGTTTTTAGCCCTTTTTTGAATATAGAGATAACATTAGCGCACTTCCAGTCTTCTGGCAACACTCCTTCTTGAATTGACTTGTTGAACAGTATAGCAAGTGGAACACCTAAGACACTTGCTAATTCTTTTAGAGCTTTAGGGTGCAGTCCATCTGGTCCTGGAGCTTTGTCCTCTCTTAAGTTCAATAATTTCTTTTCAACATCCTCCTGGGTTATCTCGAATTAAGTCTCCAATATCTTTTACAGGTGTACCTTCAGGATTCCTCTTACTGATCGAACCCGTTAAATATATAAGAGGTCGTTGATCGAACCAAATACGCTGATGAATCGTAATCGTAATCGTAATCGTAATCTCCAAACTTCTAAAGCGCCACTCGAAAGCCAAGCGCAGGGCACCAGCTTATTCACGAGCGCTGAATAAGTAAGTAGGCTTATTCTTTATTATACTTGTTACTTTGGTGTACATAATCTTAATTAAAAAGAGAACGGTATTCTAATTAGAAAAGTTTTCCGCATTAGATTGTCTGCTATAGGTATAGGGAGCGATCGTGGTAGTAAGGTAGGCCTATATGATTGGGAATTTTTCAGTGGTAGTAGGCTAAACTAGGCAGTACATGGGCCAGGTTCCTTAGGGCCGCTCAAAAATTGGTATCCTATTGTTGCATTTGGAAACAAGAAGAGCTGGACATTTGCGTTAAGGGACCACGTACTCAGAAGTGTACGTGGTCCTCACGACAGCGGGACGCAGCCAGAAGTGTTCATGAGTTCTATTGTATTGAATGAATGAAAGGGTACAAAATGTATGTGTAAGCACTTATGAATGTTTACATGTATGTATGTACGTACGTATGTAGGCCTATGTATGTATGTATGTATGTATGTATGTATGTATGTATGTATGTATGTATGTATGTATGTATGTATGTATGTATACATGTATGTATGTATGTATGCATGTATGTATGTATATATGTATGTATGTATGTATGTATGTATGTATGTATGCATGTATGTATGTATGTATGTATGTATGTATGCATGTAGGTATGTGTCTTGGCTTTCGCTGAGCGCTTTTAAAGAACCTTTCAAAAGCGCCGTGCACAACTGCACATGGCTGTCTAAGAGAATGTAGGTCTACATAGCCTAGGTGCGTCTCAACAAATGACGAGAGTGTTATTCTGGCAGAGCTAACAGTATGTAATGAACCGGACAGTCCGGTATGATATGTAAATTTCATACATTACCGGACATGTGTCCGGTAATAAAGACCCGCCCGTCTTTGTGGGCTGCCAGAACGAACCTGAACGGGCGACGGGCCTGGCATGACCGAGGTTTCGTTCATTTCTTAACCCCAATAATGTGCTTGCCCAAGTATTGCTGTTCTCTCTCTGTCTTAACGTATGTAAGGTATGTAAGTACGGAGGGGCTGGATGGGGTAGACCATGAACATCTGGATATTATTAATCAAGAAGTCCATGGGTAGACATAGGCTACAGCATCGCTGCATCGACAGACCACGGAAGATTCTCATAACCCCGAATTGACCCTAATTCTCTCTCTCTCTCTCTCTCTCTCTCTCTCTCTCTCTCTCTCCTTTCGCTGAGCGCTTTCAATGAGTCATCCAGGCTCATCCTAGATATGGCACCCCATCCTAGGCATGTCTATCATCACATTGGGATGATTGGGACACACTCGGCCTGGCATAGGCCTACAGCTCATGCTTCAAGAGTTTGTAGTACTGTATACCGGTAGGCCTATATCAAATTTCTAGTGCAAATCAAAATCACAGAGCATTTGGAATAGGCATATAAAATTTGAAGTAAGCCTATTTACTTTAAGTAGGCCTACTACAGTACTGTAGTCAACAGCGTACATGCGCGCCATGAATACTGCTAGCTCAGCGTTAAATTCAGTGACTGAAGAGCGCTACGATTCTGACGAAGGTTCTAACGCAGGTAATGTGGACGATGAAGTGTCACGTGAAAACAGCGTTCACGCTCCAGACTCTCCACCAAAGAAGAAGAAACGAATATGCTATTATAACTTACAATGGGAAAACATAAAATGCACGCTGCACAGAGTTCAGAGACCTCGAGCGTCATTAGCAACAAACGTTTGATCAGAGCTGCACAGCCGGACTTTAAGTAGGCCTATACATTCGCAAGGGTGGCAGAGTGCAGCTTCCTTGACGATTTGAAGTGGAACACTTCCGAACATGTGAGTTGCCAGATAGGCCCTATTACATTCACAGTTTTTTTGTCTTGAATAAATAACTTAATTTGGACTTCTTATCATGGACACAAAACTTATTTTCAAAAAGTCAACATGACTGTAGGCTATAGCATAAGATGATGAACTGGAAAGTATGATTGTCTAATGACTATTTGTATTAGGTGACCCTGTTAGCGGAACCTTTGGTTCTTTTGGGTTTAAAATGATTGTCACTGAATGTACAAGAGTGTCTACCTCTATGTTTGAACTGTTATGGTGAACAATAAAATATATCGATTGATTGATTGACAGGGAATCAATCGTTAATTGTCAATGATTGATTTGACAGATGTTTTAACTTATAAACTAAGTTCACTAACTTCTCAAGTTTTACTTCTGTTTCGTTATCTTTGGTCAGCCTCACAGGGCTTCGCCCTCTAACCCCCTGAGGGCCCTGACCAGGGGTTTGAACCCCCCTGGGCCACTCTGGGGACACCGCCCCAGACTCTTGTAACGCGCTCGCAATTGTCCGGTAATTTTCTGAAGACAACCTGGCAACCCTAGGGGTAGTTCACAGGAAGGCTGTTCCAACAGTCTAGGCGCCGATGCAGGACAGTGCGCGATGTTCTCGTGTTGATGTGTGGAAGAAGGAACATAATATTAATAGTACATGTAGGTCGTCGTCGGAAACGAAAGATAGACTATACTAGTCTATAGGGAATAAAGATATAATTATTATTTCATCAACTGCACTGACCTAGCCTACATATAATAGTTGATTTTCCCATCAAATTCAGAGGCATTTGCCCTCTGCCTCCAAGTGACGTCGAACCTCTGTTCGAGAGGAAGCGCCCGGTCTTACTGACTAACGAGATATATAGCCTACGAGGAAACAAATCATAAGACTATTGGTGGGACCAAAACGAATCCTAGTGCCTTGTTATAGTGACGACCGTCATTCCCCACCTGGGAATCACGGACACCATTTCCGCTATCTTGGGCGACCCATCTTTTCTAAATCAAGTTCAGGGCAGATGGGTGACATACACATCCCGCGGTAAGACAGTGAGCGCCTCGGTGTCAAATCGTCATTGTTCTACGAAGCAGACAGAGGGAACGCGAGTTCGAACCCTTGAGGTCGTTCAATATTGCATGCATTGGTCCAATAGTTTTCTTTGATAGTTTCCAGACAACAGGTAGGTTTGGAAAAATATATAAGGCCTAGGCATGTAAGAGTTCCACATACTTTATTAGTGTAAGTTTATAATCAGGGTTGTGATCTTGCATATATCATTCAATACTCCAAAAAATCTCCTACAAGCGCGATCGTTGATCAGCACGAAAATGCAATCATAAAGAAAATTCTTGAACCTACATCGATCAAGCTGGAGTGATGAACGTTCACTCTCCCTCCATTCTGACAAAATAACAGAATGACCGTATACTTGCAGAAGACAGTAAGTAAAACGATTATGTAAAATAATCTTCAGTGAAATGACAAGCCATATATGACTGCTGTTACAGACTCACGTAGGTACTTAAGTAGTTACTGCAGCACAATATTATGTAAGTTTCAAAATAAAATAAAATAGGGCCGCCTATTTACGAACATGAACGTGCGGGCAAGTGTACGTTCTGACGTCGACCATAAACTTTAAAAGTTTCTTGTTCTATACGAAATGTTGCTTTTTTCTTTGAGTAACTTCTGTAAACGATGTGCGATTGTTTAGTTTCTCATTGTGAATCTGTGGTGCACCGGAAGCTAGCGCGTATAACATGATTGGCTCATAATTATTCTTAGAGCGTGGGATAGGTGCTGTAGCTGGCAATGCCACACTGGTTGTTGAGGTTTCGTGACATGTACACGTATCCGTTGTCACCCCACGAAGTTCCCCAACTGAAACGAGAAAGAATTATGTAGTAACAATAGCTCAACAAGAGTCAACATATTATTTTACATGGGGCCTACCTCCCATCCATCATATATATATATATATATATATATATATATATATATATATATATATATATATATATATATATATATATATATATATATATATATATATATATATATATATATATATATGTATCGGTGTACCGGTACATCAATAGATCTGGGTCTATTATGCAGTCTCTGCAAGTATTAGTCTATAATCTACTAATTTAAGAATGGGAAACAATGAATTTGACCGCTATTCTGTCACATATTTAATGAACATTTATCCATTACCAATTCATTTATTTGCGGCCTAATATAGACCTAGTAGGACCTATATCGAATTTGTGACTATGCACTATAAAAGTGAATTATTCAATTAGCCTATATGAAAGTGAGTCATAGTTTATACACAAATACACGACCTCATTAATCCTAATTATCAATTCGTTAATTAATTAATGAACTTAGGCTTATGTATTAATATACTAATTCGGAATTCCTACCTATTTTTGACAATCCAGTAATCAGCGCCATTTAATGTTCCGTAGCCAACAACAAGGACAGCGTGGTTCACAGACGTTTTACAGCTGGTCTCGTAGTAGATACCTATAAATGATCAATAAAATTTAATGAACAAATAATTAATTACTTATTGATTAGCAGATAGTAGACGAATTGTTCTACTTGCTCAGTAGTTTGTCATGGATTGTGATAGTTATTGGTGTCTCTTTGGTATTTTCAATCATTATTGATTTGGTTTTCTCTGCGCTGATCATTAGGTCTGTTCACCTATAATGTGTCTCAATATCCTATAGTTGTGGTCCGAGTCTAGTGAGGAAGCCAATGTCGTCAGCCAATCGAAGATTATTCAGCAGCCTTCCATTTAATTTGATTCTGCCTAGTATTTCTCAAGTATAATTTATTAGTCTTATTGTAATAGTTAGTTGATCAATTGTGCTTCTTTCCGGCCTGAACCCGGCTTGTTCTCCAAGTGCGCTCTCCTCGTAGGCTTCATTCTGTTTAGCGAAAAACTTCTGGAATGCTCTGTAGGCTAAATGCCATTGTCATTTTCAGTCTTGCGGTATCTTTTTCTGTTATATAGGTCCTATAAGGACGATTGCCGATATTGCCCAGTCTTCTTGTAGGCTATTTCTTTCTGTTTCTGAATCTTTGTAACAATTGGTATGCATAGCCCTAACAACCGTTTCTCCTCCTTCTTGAAGTAGTTCCGTTGTAATTCCATCCATGCCTAGTGTTTATTGCATTCATTCAATATTATAATTAGTGACAATACTTTGTATTGACTTACTAGATTTTAAAGTCATTTAAAATAGGCTAACAGGTTACAGTGCTAATTAAGAGCAGATATGACAGCTGTTGGCGCATGGATTGGGCGTCGCCAGTGAGCAGATAGTTTGACTTGTCAGGCCATAGGCCTATGTAGACCATTATAGATCTACACAGGCCAACTGTATACATATATCTTGCACGATGCCTATGCTTTGTCCATTTATGCGGGTCCTACAGGGCTGTATTTGCAAGCTATTTGCCTTAGTCCCTTGATTTATAGCTTCAATGAGCAAACAGGCAAGTAAGTAAGTATGCAAGTAAACCAGCAAGCAAGTATAATAGTGAGTAACTAAGGAATGAAATAATAAAAGTGGGAAGAAGTAAGGAAGTAAGTACGATAATATCTATGATATTATTTCGTTTACGGAATGGTTCAGTGATTCCCAAGAAATTAAACAAGACTGGGAAGCAGTGGTATCAGAGGGTGCAAGGGTGGGAATAGAGAGA
Source organism: Aporrectodea caliginosa (assembly GCA_020284085.1). Taxonomy (NCBI): domain Eukaryota; kingdom Metazoa; phylum Annelida; class Clitellata; order Crassiclitellata; family Lumbricidae; genus Aporrectodea; species Aporrectodea caliginosa. The sequence goes on along the minus strand of JACEVL010000263.1, from coordinate 3,532,079 downwards.
CAGACAGACAGACAGAGAGCTGGGAAAGCACAATGTTACTCATTGATCCTATGACTAACCTGACTGATAATTTTGGAATGATCGGTGATTGGCGTCAATGGCAATGGCGATTGGTCCGATGGTAGCCACGGCTTGCTGCAGAGCCTGTTCGTTTCCATACTGAAGGCTCACATAGCCAGTTACCCTTGCTCCAACATTAGATGCATTGAATCGACAGGTAGTTTGCTAAAATACACGAAACAGTTGAGGATTTAAATGCATAACCAGACAAATCCATTTTCAGATAGGCTACTCCGAGAAAACTGAGGAAACTCAATTTATCAAATTTGACGAAGAGTAACAGATTTACCAAAACCTCTAAACTGAGTTAATTGTATCAATTCTCGAAAAGCTTGTCATTGTGGTAGGGTGGTTAAAGTTTTTGAATTTTCTGGTTTTTAATGTCAAGCCTCAAGTTATCTTTTTTTGCAAACCGAGGTGAGCGACCATATTTCTGTTTTTACTTTATAACCATGACCAGAACTGACTTTTTAAACCGCACTCTACAGTCAGCCTCAGGTATAGTATCCAATGGTTCTGCCACTGCTTCAGAAGCTATTAAAGTTCGCCTAGGAATATAATATCTAAATTTAGGCTACTGGGTTTAACCTAATTTTTTGACTATGACAGTGCCGATGTGCGTTTTTAGACCTTAGGCCTATACATTTAAATTTTAAAGCCATTGTCATCATCTGTACAGTTCCATTCTATTACTTGCATGCCTGTGTCGTCCTGCCCAATAAAATACTGATATAGCGTTGTTTATCTCTGTAGTCTTTCTAGTATACCCCCATACATGTAAGCCAAGCAATCGATCGTAGCAACTTTCGTGTTATTTTATTGGACGTCTTCTGGACATAATATTCTGCTTTACTTGTGCTTCAGACTTTCCTCTCTTCTGAAGACATCGGCTACGGACATTGAACCCCAATGCCAAGCTTTGCCAGCTAAGTATCACAAACGACCACTGACACAACAACATACTTTATCCTATTATGAGCCAATACATTTACAGCGCCTATTGTTACACAGTCAATCTGGGGGATCGATACATGAATGGTAACATCACTGGCGTGAGGAGCTGAACATCAAGTAGGAAGTGGGATCGATACCCGCTACCCTCCCAAAGGTTGACGCAGCCTGTCATTCGTTAGGTGGCGTTTGTAAAATTAGCAGTAGGACAGATGGGCGCCTTGCATGGCTGCCATACAGTTAAACTCGACTCCTGCAATAACTTGTAATCATCCGTTCATACTATGACTTGTAATCATACAGCCTACTTGTCAGTTTGAAGTAATAAAGAAGGATATTATTAATCGTTAGACTCTAGTGCAGTAGTGTCCTGAATGTGTCGATATAATAGTGTCAAAGTGCCCCTTGCTTTAGGCCTACATACCGTAGCTGTGTATGGGTAGGAGGCCCCGGTGTCAACTCCTCCGTTGGCCTTGATGTAGTCATACGAGTAGCCGGCCATGCCTCCAGTGCATCCTTGGTTACCGTATGACGAAGAACAATCGACCAGGTTTTGTTCGCTCAGAGAAACGAGTAACCCCTTCGAACGATAGATCTGACCCTCCAGCACACCAGTCTACACAAACCACACAATCGTTGCAGGCCTAACGAATAATGTGTCAGTTGAGTTGCGCTGTCACGCTTTCCAAATTCAACACTTAGCCTAATACACAATGCAAATATTATGTCTAAGATATACTGTAGACTCTATGAAGCAGCGTGATCTGTTGTAGTGAATGGTGGGCACTAAAATTTTTCCATAATAATAATAGCTGCAATTTATATCGTTAACTTCTATAACAGAAAGTTAATTAAACCGAAATGGTAATATATAACTCTTAGAGAATTACAAATAGCACTAAGTCTTGTAGGCCTACTCTCCAATAGATGTTCGGATGGTAATCATATCAGGGGTTAGTATATGACATTGCGTCATTCGTGGGCTTTTGGGGCTTACATGCGGCTTTGAATGAAAGCTTGCGCATGGCTTTACATTCTAAGATGACTTGGATGACAGGCATATCATGGAGGGCAACGATGCCCTCCATTTCAATTCACGACACTGCCAAATCTTCGTACTCCCTGCCAGCCGCTCGGTCCGTCAAACCAGGGAAATTGCAACCATAGTTCGCAGTTGGCAATAAACGGTTTCAGGGATGAGGGAATTGTACCATAAATAACCCGGTGATCATTGATATACATTTCTAAAAAAAAGTTTCGATAGGTCTAAATAGAGGCTAAGTTCCTTAGATCATTGCTGATGCTATAGGCCTACTGTAGGTAATACTCACCACACTGAAAGCCCAGCATGATGCGCACTGGCCCTGTCAAGAAACAGGCAGAGAACGTTTATTTTAGCAATAATAATTATAATAAGTCATAGCTTTTATAATCAGCGATAACTTATGAATGAGCGCTGATGTCGCTGGCTGTGAAATCCCTGTGTACGTTAATACACGAGACATAATTATCATTTCGGACAAATTGTGACATATAGCTTAGAAAGTTCTTTGACAACGACGTTCGTTTTTATTGCCAGTGGTTCGGTGATTTTCACATGCTTATGCACTTGAGCTCACAGCGGCTAAGCATCCAGTTTATTGCACTAAATTAATATCCAAATATAAGGCTATGTTGTATGGGTGGCGTCTTTGCGCTGTGGTTACAATTAGTTTAGGTAAGCAATAATTTAGGTAAACTGAACACGGATGGTGATGGGATAAGTGACGGTCAATAGAATAACAGGTCATCTGAACCAACCCAGCAGGCCATTATCCTTCCAAGGTCGGTTAAAGGTGTCCTATTATTTTAACTACTGAGGGCGTTTTAGACGAAAGACACTAACCGTCCAATAAGCCAGAAACCAAAGGCGCTTCTGAAGAAAATTACCTTTACTGAAGATAATTACCTTTACTGAAGAAAAGTACCTTTACTGAAGAGAATTACCCTTGCTGAAGAGAATTACCCTTGCTGAAGAGAATTGCCCGTTAACTGAAGAGAATTATCTTTAGTTTTGCCTTTTCTCCTTCATACAGAAAAATTACAAACTGAATACTTCTCAGTCACTATGCAACTGTCTCCAGGAATGAGGAGGTTCATAAATACGATCTTAATATTACCTGATCTTTGACAGCCGTGACGTAGCCTTTGCTTCTCCAGTCAACCGTGGATGGAAGTGATTGTTGTGTGGAGTTAGAATTTGTCGAAGGAGGTGATGAGCTTCTGGCCCCAGTCAGAGTAGTTTGTTTGTGACCATTCATTTTCTGCGAGAACTCTTCCTGGTCTGGACAGACATAGAGAAGACTGATATAATCGATTAGAATTATTATTATTATTATCATTATCATCATCATCGTTATCATCATCATCGTTATCATCATCATCGTTATCATCATCATCATCATCATCATCATCATCATCATCATCATCATCATCATCATTTTTTTATTGTCATCATCATCGTCATCATCATTTATCATTATTATTAATTATTATAACCACAATGTATTATTATTATTTTACTGTTATTATTATTTATTTACTATTATTTTTATATATTATTATTATTATTATTATTATTATTATTATTATTATTATTATTATTATTATTATTATTATTATTATTTTGCCCTGAGGTACTTCATTCCCCCAGGGGCTTAGATATTATATAAGGTGAAGCATCTGGAACGGCTACTCATCCATGTCGCTTAAGGGCTTAACAAACGTTCCACTAAAAGCTACGGCGCTGGAAGCGCTGTATCGTCACTGAAAGGCGCTGAAATAAGAAGCTGGCCTCACGGGGTTCGCTCGTGACCTGTGTGAGATGGCGGCCCAAGTCTGAGATGAAATCGAGGCCTTTGCTGTTATTCGGCCCATCATCATCATCATCATCATCATCATCATCATCATTATTATTATTATTATTTATTATTATTATTATTATTATTGTTATTGTTATTTCTAGCTGTTTGCCCCTCCTGAGACTGTGATATGTGATAGACTTAAGTCCTGTCCCTCTCCTCTGCCTCTCCGTTAGTCCGTCCGTCCGTCCCTCTTTCTTCCGTTCCTCCCCGTTTCTCCATACTCCTTACCTACCTCCGTCCGTCCCTCCTTCCGTCACTCCCTCCTTACCTCCCTCCCTGCCTGCCTCTCTGCCTGCCTGCCTGCCTGCCTCCCCGCCTCCGTGCCTGCCTCCATCTCTCCCTCCCTACCTCCAACCCTTCATTTATTCGCGTGCCTTGTGTAAGATTTTGGTGAGGCCCCTATCGAAGTGGCTGGTACTTATCCTGGTATGCCGGCTATGGGTGACAGTGTGTTGACACGATGACAGACAGACATTTCTCTTCCATTATTATAAATGTTGCCGAGTCACAAAAATCCTAGCCGATTTGAAGTCCACACATCCAAAAACATGTTTTTAAGACCACTCACTGAAGAAATTGGCAAAATTTAGTTTCACCCCTAAAATGAGACGAGTTATTGTTACAATGTTAAGTAACATTAATACTGATTTTGTCATTTACCGAACAAAATGTAGTTTGAGTCATATGTGCGTTTAAGCTTATGAGGAGAAGTAATGTGATCTCGCTAACGTTTGTCGTAGGGAAATAATTTTAAAGCCAATAATTTAAATAATATAATTTTAAGGCTCGTTTAATAAATATAACCATGTACCTTTGTTTTAAAGATACAGAGAACGTTACTTTAACAATGAAGTTTATGCAGTGGTAGATTTTCATCTTAGTCTCACCATGTCTGTGAATTGATTGGCTCCCATCTTAAAGCTTACGAGTCCTTTATCATATTGTTCGTTATGAGTCAGGATAGTTCCGAAGTTATTTTCGAATCTCGACTGTCTAGATTTATCCTCCTCCTGAGACTTGTATTTCTTACCTAAAACATCGGCAAAGGCTTAGGATATAATCGAAATCGTTATCTTAATCGTAACCTCGAGATTTCTAAAGCTTCCAATAAACGGAATCAGTTTGACAGGCACTTTTGTCAAAGCAAAATCTATAGGCAGGTAAGAGTTAAAATCGTTTCTAAGTCAAGCTACAAAATAGAAGAAACTGCAAACTAGGTTAATTGGTCAAGGTTAAACACTGGCAAAACTGTGAGTGCGAGAAAAAAATCGAGTTCCGAGTTCAATAACTGTTTAGACGCGAGGAAACAGAAGCAGCATACTAACCTTTCAAGCAACAAAGTATGCAGACATGTGACCTCATTTGCATTAGCCTTTATCTTCTTTTTTATTCTTTTTTATGTCACTAATGGTGTCAGTTACGTATCTTGTCTTGTGTATCATTGTCGCCTGTTTATTGATCCAGCATCGAGAGACGTAGTAGTCATTACCAAGATCCACGGTGAATGAATTTGACTAGTTTTTTTCTCTCTATTAGGTAATAATTCCAATATTAAAAATAACAAGAATGTTAATTAACCCTAATTTGGATGTTGGCCTAATTCATTATCGGAAAGGGGTACCTTGTTTAGAGGGACTCGATTTCCTTTAAGGTCTCATTTAACCATTATTTCAGTCCGTGGCTTTATTCAAAAACGCATTACTTTCCTTACTACAATTGGTTTTTGACCTGTAGTAGTTTTTATTGCAATGATCTGCTTAAAACTGGATTCACGGATCAATAAATGATGATTGATTCATTGATTGATTGAACCTAGGCATGCACTGTTTACTAACACGAAAGAAATGACAAAATGATGTATATTTATGCATTAGTTCCTTCCGAAGAATTGTTCATGAATTGTGGGTATTGCAGATGCATGAATGATTGATTTTACATACCAACAGGGTCTGCAATGAAGGCAGGAAGACTAACTTCCATCTTTTTGACTCTAATTACTGGCCCAGCTTAAATGCTTTCCATATACATTGTAGGCTCTTGTCAAGTTGTCAAGAGGTAACCTCAATGATTCCAATCACCAGAAGATCACACAGGTATGTCAAAAGTACCATTATGTGCATATTTGTATATCATATATCTGTGCATAAAAATTGAAGGCTGCGAATGCAGGCTTCGTTGATTATTTACATACATTGCTAAGAAGTAGTTTGCAATGCACATTATTGATGTATCGATGAGAAATCTGATGTTAAGCCTATATATATGTCGTACCGAACTTCTGTTTGTATGATCGCCACCGCTCTCCTGAATCTGGTTCTTGGGTCACGGCATTCGCTCGAGGCTCTTCGTTCGATTCTTGTTTTCCAGTTGCTCGAGTCGTGTCTAAGCAGAGGGAATAATATTAGGCTCACATTTTAGGAGGAAATTAGTGTGGCGGATTTATAAGTTTGCCCAATTAATTAGATGTAAGGGCCGGAATATTTCTTTTGAAACAGTAGCAGTGAGGAAAATAGTCACCAGAATTATCTCTACACAGTATAGAAACGATGCTTACTAAACCACTCAAGAAATCATTATCTGTAGAAACAAGTTATAATAAAGAACGATCTAACCGTTGCTTCTATCAATTTAATTTAATTTATTCGCATAAACTGGAATACAGTTGCGTTAAACAGCCTATACTTTACTAAGTTTAGTTTGCAAAGTAGGCCTAGGCCTATCACTTGAAAATATAATTGTGAGCAAGAACAAGTTCTAACTCGTCCAGCTGAATATAGATCTATATAATACTCATCGTCGGGAAACTGACGGAAGAGAAATAAGAAGATAAGAAGAAGAATACTCTAAAGATATGCTGTATATTTATGAATTGCACAGTATATCTATAGGTAATGAAATTCTGCTTATCAATTGAAAAATTAGAATATAATGCAGTTCACTAACCGGCTGAGACGCCACTTTCTTTAACCGGGTTTCGTGGGTCTTTCGCTGGCGACGCAGTGGCGTAGGAGGAGACTGTTGGATGATTCTTTTCTTGGTCCTTCCGCAGAGGTACTGCCTCCGCAGCAAATAGTCCTGCCACAACCAGCAGCCAACAGGCCAACGAAAAACGTATCTTGATCACGGCGAGCATTTCTTCGGCAAACTATGAACTATACGCTCTGAAAGTATCAAATCACCATATGTTTCATCATAAAGAAATGCAATGTAATATATATATATATATATATATATATATATATATATATATATATATATATATGCCCAAATGTCTGCTTATTGGCTAACAGGTTGACAAAACGCAACCTGGATCATCACACAAAAGAACAATTTAAAAGTGTTGGGGGTAATAATAGAGCAAGAAGATGAGATAGAGTCACCAGGGCGAGAAGACGGAAATAGATGGGACGTGCATGCATGTAGAAAAAGTCAAAGGAGCCAACCTATCCAGTTACGTATACCAACCGACCAGCTCTGAAGAGTAAAATATAGTAGGCCTATATCCTAAAATAAAAGCGAGATATTTAGTAGTACATCAGCGCAATAGAATATAGTAGAGTTCAATACAACACCATTGCACAACGATTAGCAAATTGTCATACTTGTTATGAGCCTACTGTTAATACAGTTTCAGTTTGACTGCTCTCGATTGTGTCTTTCGCCACAATATCGATGACTCTGAACCACTCGGGCTCCCATTTATATAGGCTATTAACTCTTTGTTGAGCTGCAGGGCGTCACATAGGACCTATTTTGCGGACCAGCCACATTTCATCTCTTCTACGCATGACTTCTCCAGCATTTGAGTCTTGAAAACGCCCAGTTGCTCTGGCATAATAGGCTACACAACGGGTTAACGCGTATGTGAATGCTCAACAGTTTTCAGGCCAAATGTTTGCTAAGACACGTCACTAAATCACTACATGAACGGCCTCTAAAACTGTTCAGTTGAATCACGATTAAGACGTCATTGGTCACGACTACAAGGAGTAACATATAGTAGGAACGCCCAATGGTTGATGACGCTTCGCTTCGAATCAAGGGTCTCTACACTGCGCACGGTCTTCAGCACTCACGAGATAGTATTCTTGTTGTTTGTTATATAGGCCGCGAAACTTCTATTGTGCCACTTTGCGACTAAGAATTCTCGCCCTACTGATGCCTCGACACAGAACATCATTACGTAAGAAGTCTTTTCATTGCCTATCTTTGAGTAGATATGTTTGATAGGAGCTATATAAATACTTAGAATAAATGACAGACGAAAATGAATTCAGATGGTTATATTATCTAAAAATATTAATGAAAGGATAAATAACATGGCCTACAGAATTAATACTAAACCTGTTATCAGGCCTATATCACACTGCTAAACAACGCGTAGGCACACTCTAAATTAAATCATAAGTGCAATCGTATTAATGAATTAATAGAAATTCAGACCATGTATCATGACATTTAGGAACATTTCGTAAACCAAGGTCAATCACTCAGCGATCGTGAATAAGCTGGTGCCCTGCGCACGGCTTTTCAGTGGCCCTCTAAAAGTGTTGAGATTACGATTACGAATTACCATCTCTAAGACGTGCCACGTAATCTTACAAATTAAGCAGTCACCAGCACCTAACATTGCATCCGACTAGCACACATACATCAGTGTCCAGTAATGGCACCCGGTCAATAGTAATTGTATTATATTTGTATTTGAACACTTGTTATAGCACCTCTACCAGATTGCCCATTCAGAGGCGCTCCCGACTACTGCGCGGACGCTGAATCGGAGTTTCACGCCGAAGCGCATGAGCAATTGCGAGTGAAGGACTTGCCCAGGGTCCCTACGCGGCGGCTTTGAGGTGGATTCGAACCCGCAACCCTCCAGCTGCAAGGCACCGAACATACCCCTATACCACCGCGCCCCAGTATATTGTGTTATATTATAGTAATAGTAGGCCTAAGGGTAATTATGATAATAATCATGTATAGACAGTGGTTAAAGTGGTTTGGGTGAGCAGTGGGAATTCCGAAGAAGAGTTTTAATGGAACGCATGTGTTATCATGGTCCCTTTGCAGTGGGAACGCAAGGAACAAAAATTCCAGAGCAGTGGGGACACCGTTCCCACAGTTCCCACACCACTTTAAACGCTGTGCATAGACCTACTCACAGTTATTATCGTTATTATTATCAATAGTATAATGTTAGAACATCGATTATAGATAAACAGAAGGAATGACTAAGCAAAAGATCACCTGAGCTATACCTTACGAAATCTATTTGCGCAACAAAAATGATCACGCATAATTAGATTATCAGCCCAATGAATGCGAGTCCATAATAAGAATACTGTTGAGTCCACTGTTTGGCTTTCTACTATGAGGACAATAATGAGGCCTACTAATATTCTGTCTATCTTACACGCAAGGTGCTGAAGATCATTATTTTATATAAATCACCTATTGCCCTGGCAAGAACTTGAACCGGCCGCTACTTTTGGATGCGAAATAAACTCTTTGAAATGGCCTGTACTGTTTAAACTATAAACTCTGCCACCCTAGTGGAGTTTGTTTGAAGGCTGAGTAAGACGTCAGACGCCAGACGTCATAAACCCTCGCTCGACTCCAGGCAAGCGGTCGAATACCAGCCAATTGCAAGGCGTGCCAAAGTTCAACAGATGTTAGTCACGATTTAGCTTTAGCATCTTTTGAAATTATTCAAATGCTGCTCAAGATTCAGTCAGGTGGAACGTTGAATAATTTTGAAGACCGATCACGAGTTACAAGACACAACAACAAGACAACGTTTGCACTTCATGACAGCTGTCCGCCTGTTTTACGACAACTCCCCGCATGATTGTGTGGCTCTATTTAACTCCCCTATTAGTCACAAATAGTTCGCCCGTGCGATGACGTAATTACCAACAGCTAACACAAAGATATCACGAATAAGCCCGATCAGCATTAGCAATGCGCATGCGCAGCCATTTCAGTTCTACTTCCGGGGTGAAGGTCACCGTTCACAAACAAACAGAATGCTGCCGTTAGCGACGTTGTTATGATCTAGATTTGACGCAAATATTTGATATTATTCGTTACTAGTTTATGGAAAATTTCTATATATATTATAGAGTTTATTATTATTTAACCGGTATCTCATGCGCAATTAAGTGCATGTGCGCGGTTGTTAATTGCGGGAGAGGAGATTATCAGCTGTGCCGCTGGAGAAAGACAACCTGCGAAGTCCAGAGTTGCATGGCCAGCGCCACTTGAACTGTTTACATTCCTTCAAACCCAAAGGGATGTCCGTACGTCTGTCATGGACAAAATTGGTAAGATATTAACTATTCTTTCTTTGTTTTCACTTAACTGAATTCCTGTTGTCTAGCGGTATGCAAAGACGCATTTTATCTGTGGCCGCCCCACCCTGGCCAGATCTATCTATTGGTCAGTTTCACTGTATGCATCCTTCTAATTATTCTAATATTGATAGGTTCTAGCGTTGAAATAGTCACAGTATGTCTTAAAACTCTTTTTTCACTACTCTAACCTATACAGTATATCAACCAGATGCACACAAACATTGCCTACACTTTCCTTTCACAGACAGAATAAACCATTTTAATTTTTGCATGTATTTTGTTCTTATTTGCAAACGTACATATCTACATATCTATATGGATACTTTGTTCACCAAGAGGCTTAAGAATAAACTATTGAAATTATAGCCAGGGTCTATTACAACCAGAAGAAAATGTACTGGATCATCTGCAGTCATCATTAGGCCTACTACATATGCAACTATCTCAAGTTAATAGGAAAGCTGTTAATGGAAACATATCGACAGTTTTTATATATATCTTGATCTACAGTAATGATTATTTGCTGTGATATTGTTATTATTAGCAATTAAACATTGTTTCATTGATGACTTCAGCTATGCAGTGCAGGTTAAAATATGAAGACTTCCACTGAAACACAACATCTTCCACCAAAAAAGTCAAACTGGATGCGGAATCTGGTGCAGAGTTTGGCTGGAATATTTCAAGACAATCCAGGTTCCATGACACAAGATCCATCTGATGATGTCGATTCTATTGTCAGAGACATGATAGATTACACAGTTCTTAACAACTGTAACGTCACCTCAAATGAACCAATGTTTTCAGTATTTAGTAAAAACACTGCAGTTTATGATGTTTAATCAGCATTATTTTGTGTTAAAGTAGCGACTTCACATAAATAATATTCTTGTGTATTAAGCTCTAGCCTCTAGTTTAATATGTTTAACAACACTGCAGTTTAAATTATATTTATTCATTCATTCCGAGAATTAATATATTCAAGGGGCTGTCCATCAATTATGTAAAAAATTATCTTGTAATTAAACTAGCCGTTAAATCTGGGAGGGTGAGTTCACTTGCTGTGCAGAAAGAGCTTTGATGATAAACCGCATTTTTAAACTGAGAATGATTTTGAACCAATTTGTCCACAGAATGTGTTGCCTTCAATGGCGCGGCAAAATGACAAAGAATTGAACAGTCGCCACGGCGCAGACTGTGCCTGTGTAGCTGCTGTCCGACAATGGTAGCGAGGCTTCCTTATAACCATGTCTTTTGCCACAACAGGTTCTACGCTCTTGACAGATGGTGCCATCCAATGGCAATGGTTGACTGTTGATGTACATGGCTTCATTGTTGTCAGTCCCTGTTGCCAAGCAATAATCAAGCTTGAATAGCAGGGCTCCAACATGATTGCATGTCGATTCGGGTCTAAAATTTAAACCAACACAGCAAATTCATTTATATGCAAACTGTAACAATGTAAAAACGGAAATGGTAAGCAAACATGAAAACACGCATCCAGACACGCCCAGCCCCTCCCCAATATGGATATGCACATCCATCTTTTCTTCTGTGAAGTTATATTCAAAATTCAAATACTCCCAACAATGTATTTTATTATATGAAAACTGTTAGCAATCATAACATGTCATAAAGATTTCATATGAAAGACTGCAGCATCCTAGGTTTTATTTAGATGCCACTTATAAAAGTGCTTTACAACAGAATGCACATATAAATGCCCTACGCTGCAAAACAGGAGCAATAGGCACTTTCACAGCACCAGTAGGCTATTCTCAAGAATCGCCCAAAGTTTGTGAGGTATTTCCCGAATCCGTTGTGATGGCATATATTCTGTCATCAAGATGAAGAGAGGGCTTTCATATGATATACTATTTGGAATGAATAAAATACCAACCTTTGTAATCATTGGCTAGTCTGGATAGCAGCGCTCGTTGATCGTGATCGATATATTGACGTAGTTACAGAATGCCAGTTCGTAACTCCTGTGGACTCGGGCAGCTGTCCCTCGTGTAGATTATTCGGATCCGGTAGCGTGTAAGTCAACCATTCGATTCAATCGTAAACATAACAGGGTCTTAAGCAGAGAAAAGGTAGATTTCTTGTCGACATCGACCAGTTCTACGCCGTCCACATATGCAGCAACAGCCGACAATTATTGCTGATATATCGCAAATGCAACAGCCACGAGTTTATGTTTAACTCGACAAGTATTCTTGTGGCTTCTGTATGTTCTAAATTTCTTCAAATCATCTACCTTCCAAGGCTTCGATCGATTAAAGTCATCCACTCCGAACGATTCGTCTAACCTAAACGCCATGCATAACTCTTGTTTATGAACGGCGACCTTGACCTTTCCCGTCATGCCTTGCGGGGAAAATTAATGCTGATCTGGCTTATACGATTGAACGAATGAACGATTACCTTTAAGTTCCCTTGCCATGACATCCACAGCACCAATGCCACAATCAACACCACTACAACAACCAGAACCGGTGTGGCAGGTAAGGTGGACTCTAGGCTAAAACGTACTCTAGAGTACATCATACCTAGGCACAACGTACTCTAGAGTCCACCGCGCCTACAGGTACCTCGGACTCTAGAGTACGAAATGCCTAGCCGACATCCAGGCATAACGTACTCTATTCAGGCAAGGTGTACTCTAGGCTCAACGTACTGTCGAGAACATTAAGTAGCCCAGATTCGACACTGTATACTGCGGGCATTGCGTACTCTAGTTAGGCTATAGAAGTAACGTATTTAAAAAATTAAAGACTTTAAAATGGTAGCGAAATTAACAGTAACTGATTTTTAATATTAAATATAAAAAAAAACAATTAAATACTTTATGAAAATTTTATAATTTAATTTATCGGAGGTGAAGCAAATCCTAGTGTAGAGTACATCATACCTAGGCACAAAGTACCTTAGAGTACATAGTACCTAGGCACAACGTACTCTAGAGTACATAGTACCTAGGCAAAACGTACTCTAGAGTACACCATACCTAGGCACAACGTACTCTAGAGTACATCATACCTAGGCACAAAGTACTCTAGAGTACACACTTACCTAGGCAAAACGTACTCTAGAGTACATCATACCTAGGCAAAACGTGCTCTAGAGTACATAATACCTAGGCACAACGTACTCTAGACTCTAGAGTACGTTGTGCCTAGGTATTATGTACTCTAGAGTCTAGAGTACATATAATACCTAGGCACAACGTATTCTAGAGTACACCATACCTAGGCAAAACGTTCTATAGAGTACATAATACCTAGGAACAACGTACTCTAGAGTACATCATACCTAGGCACAACGTACTCTAGAGTACATCATACTTAGGCACAACGTACTCTACAGTACACCTTACCTAGGCAAAACGTACTCTCGAGAGTACATCATTTCTAGGCAAAACGTACTCTAGAGTACATAATACCTAGGCACAACGTACTCTAGAGTACATCATACCTAGGCACAACGTACTCTATACTATAGAGTCCAGCGCGCCTACAGACACCTCGGACTCTAGAGTACGAAATGCCTAGCCCACATCCAGGCATAACGTACTCTATGCAGGTAAGGACTGGTAAGGTGTACTCTAGGCTCAACGTACTGTCGAGAACATCATGTACCCTAGATTCAACACTACCTCGGACTTTGCGTACTCTAGTTAAGCCATAGTAGTTACGTATTTAAAAAATTAAAGACTTTAGAATGGTGGCGAAATTAACAGCAGGTATATTTTTAATATTAAATATACAAAAGAACAATTAAATACTTTATGAAAATTTAATAGTTTAATTTATCGGAGGTGAAGCAAATTATTTATCAAATCCTGCTGTAGAGTACATCATACCTACCACAACGTACTCTAGAGTACATCATACCTAGGCACAACGTACTCTAGAGTACATCATACCTAGGTACAACGTACTCTAGAGTACATCATACCTAGGTACAAATCACTCTACAGTACAGACTTAAGATCAGCCTCGGCCTCTTCAGCAAGCTTCCTCCTTATCTGCCAGCATTCTTAGCAACCAGTCTTTCTAGCAGCTAATCTCCTTAGCAACTAGCTTCAGTATCAGCCTCAGAATGGTCTGCTAAGTAAGGCGGTTGCTAAGGAAGACTTGTTTCTAAAGAAGGCGAATGCTAAGGAAGACTTGTTGCTAAGGCGGGCGGTTGCTAAGGAGACTGGTTGCCAAAGAGACTGGTTGCTAAGAAGGACGGTTGCTAAAGAGACTAAGGCTGGTTGCTAAAGATGCCTAGACTTACATTAAAAGTGACTGCTAAAGAGTTTGAGGCTGACCTTGAGACTGGTTGTTAGGAAGGTTGGCTGTCAAGAAGGCTGGTTGCTGAAAAAGACTGTTGCCAAGGAGGTTGTTTGCTAAGAAAGCAGGCTGCTAAAGAGGCCGGATGCTAATGGGCTGGTTGCTAAAGAGGATGAGTCTGACTTTGAGACCGGGTGCTAAAGAGGTTGAGGATGATGTCGAGGCTGCTTGCTACAAAGGCTGGTTGTTAAGAAGGATGGTTGTCAAGGAGGTTAAATGCTACTACGGAGGTTGATTGCTAAGTAGGCTCGTTGCTGAGGAGGCTGAGGCTGATTTTTAGGATGGTTGCTAAGGAGGCTCTCTTTGTTCAATGCTGTGTTCGATAAATAAGCGTCCCGCTTGTGCTATAAAAACTTTATAAAATGTTGTTAAAACTACTGTTTAGTGTAATTTAATTTAATTGCCATCTAGAGTCCACCGTGCCTACAGGTGTCATGGACTCAAAATGTGCCTCGAGTCCACCCTGCCTCCTACAACGTCACCAACACCACTGTTACCACCACCAAGAAATGATATGGGAAGAGTTATGAAAAATAATATAGGTTACCAGTTTTGAAGAGTGGAAGATGATGGGAGCCTTAGGACCTGGACACACTATATCTATCTACCTGCCTATTAAGGTGATCCCAGCATTGTTAACGTTCCATGTTGGAACATACCATTAGAGTACGTCCGTTGATAAAACAATATGCTCACAATTCCATCCAAGGTCAACTATATAGCCTACATTTCGACGTTGCACACGTGCATCAAAGATTTGTTGGACGTATGATAATAAACAGCTTTATGGTAAACCATACTGAAATAAGTAAACAGACGTAAGAAATATTGTATTTATTATGGCGTAAACTTTCAATAGTAGATTACATTAATAGAGTAGGAAATCAACAATCAAGTCGCAGGAGCAATCAGGAACCTGTCAAGAGTGAGCTAAGGATATAACGTGTCTTTGCCCTTCTTCAGTGCAGTTACAGTTCCAATTATTATTATCTATAGGCCTATGTTTTAAGTCCGGCTTGACCAAGTTTCTTCTTGAAGATAAAATACTTGTATTGAGGGTCTTGAATAACTTGCATTAAATGTTATGTTTTGGCTGTTTATCACTTGTCATATTTTGAGTTGCAATGCTGGTTAAGCTGCATACATCTCCTGGACATGTCGCTTACAACATTGAGCACCATTCCTATTTGTATTGAACAAGATAGTCATCGTTTTCAATCCAGTTCTCTGGTATAGGTCTACTGTCAAGGAAGATGATCGCTACAGCTCCAGAAGGTTACTCTAGTTATCTCTGAGAACACGGACTTCAAGTGTGCTTCTGAAAACGCTATGACTCGCTTGAAATCAATAATTATAACTACATCTTCAGCTGGCTCAGAGCTACTCCAGTCAGTCTAATGTCTAATCTAATCTAACGACTTATATAGCTACGGTATTTTAATGCTCAAGACATCCAAGACATCAGTCGATGATCGCTTCGAGTGAATTTGCAATCAAAAGTCGTAATCCATTGGAGAAGGCAGTTCGAAATCCGGTAAATTTTAAGTCCAGGACCGAAATGGAAAGATGATATATGGCACTAGATTTAGACCAATGGGAGAAACAATTTTCAGAGCAGTGAATGTCTTTCCAGCTGTGATTTCCACCACGTGGTACCGACATGCTAACTGAAATAGATTCTGGCCAATTGCCTGTTTTAATCAGCACCTGCTGCTGATCGGTATAATGCTGACTGTCGTGTCAAAAGACACAACATTGACCTTTTGGCAGATTTCCAGTCGTTAAGGCGCCTCTGCATTGGTCTGAGTTTTTCAGCGTTGAATTTAATTATCAGGACAAAAAAATTGTTCCACTCCAACACCTGTTTCAGCTTTAATAGCAACAGTTGAGATAGAGTACCTTCACGAATTGGCATAACCATAATGGGTGAAATATTCCTGTGTATTTAAGTCGATAGAAATTCATCATTTATTAGTAATGATTCCTGTTTGCCTCGGATCTTCCATTCACCAAGAAGAAACAAACGTAGATGGCCGAAAGACGTTGAAACACATTAATGGCAAGAAAATACAAAAAATGTCCTCCAATTTACATAAAATTGCTGACAAACTTGGCATTTTCCAGTATTCAAACTTTGTATTTACTATGTACTCATGCACAACTCTATAATCCATTTATCTATCTGTCTTTCTGTCTGTCTGTCTGTCTGTCTATCTATATATCTATCTATTTGTCCTGTCTGTCCTATCTATCTATCTATCTATCTATCTATCTATCTATCTATCTATCTATCTATCTATCTATCTATCTATCTATCTCTCTCTATCTATCTATCTATCTATCTATCTATCTATCTATCTATATATCTATCTATCTATCTATCCATCCATCCATCCATCCATCCATCCATCCATCCATCCATCCATCCATCCATCCATCCATCCATCCATCCATCCATCCATCCATCCATCCATCCATCCATCCATCCATCCATCCATCCATCCATCCATCCATCCATCCATCCATCCATCCATCCATCCATCCATCCATCCATCCATCCATCCATCCATCCATCCATCCATCCATCCATCCATCCATCCATCCATCCATCCATCCATCCATCCATCCATCCATCCATCCATCCATCCATCCATCCATCCATCCATCCATCCATCCATCCATCCATCCATCCATCCATCCATCCACCCATCTATCTATCTAGTATCTATACTGTCTAAAGTTACTTCATTATACACGACCTTCGTCCTTCCAGGTCAGTCTTTTCTATGGGAAAGGTAATTTATAGATTTTTATTATGATGATAATGCTGGGCAAATACATAAATGAATAGTGACTGAATGAATATGTTTGCTTAAGAAAATAATTTATTAGCAATTTCATCGTGACGATTTTGACAATCGTTTCGAAACAGGTGAAGCTGCTTTTCATAAATTATTTTCATCAATAATGAGAGATTTCGCTTCGATAACGTTCCCTAAGAAAAATCCTTAAAGTGTTACAAAGTCCGAAAAATATTCCTGTGAATGTACTTTTCTAACGGTTGTTGGAAACTGAAGAAGAGTGGCATTAACTCTTTCTGGAGCTGTTCTTGTGATGTCATCGTCTGGTAGAAAGCCAACTGGAAAAGCTGTCTGAAGATGAGCAACAGATTCCGAGGAAAGTGTAATATTCCAAAAATTGGCAAAAGGTGCAAGATTGTACTCCACGACTTCTGAAAATGTGACAAACCACGTGTCTATTCTAGCCTGGTTATCTTTAGGCTTACTATTAGGATTCATTGCCTCGTATAGACGAAACACCTTCTTATAACTTTCCCACCCAAACTCATGTGCAAGTTGAACATACATCAGCAAGGAAACGCCCTGAAAGTCGCCTCTTGCATCCACTATTGTCTTCGTGTTCTGAAAAAACCTCTGGTGGTTCCAAGGTTGAATGTGATTTATCTTATCCATAACGTACAGCGTAAAAATATTCGCTGTAACTTCTAATGTTCCTTCGAAGGTCCATTCGCCACGTTGTGTATTGTGTCCAATTTCATGATAAGCTCCCCAGTTTCCTCGTTTCAGCAGAGCAGAACCATTCAAAAGGAAGTTTTGTGACTTTGGGTCTGCCACATCCAGGTGAGTGACAATCGGATGAGTAGCATGCATATAGCCTAAAGAGGGTTGTTCGTCCGTAACAAACCACTCACGAAGGGACTCAGACACGTTGGTTCCGCGCAAGTCGTGACACAAACGAACAACGGAATCCCAAATTTTCATGACGGAGGCCAGTGCGTCATATTCTAGGTCCCTCACGCTTGACGCCGGCATGGTGATTGTTATTAATTCTCCGACGATATCCGCCCAAAGTCCCGGAGACCGCCGACTGTCTTCCCATGTTTTGTTTCCTTCATCCCCTTGTGTAAGTCGGAACTGTGGCGAATCCACGACATTTTCCAACTTCACCTTGATATAAAGGTTTGGTTTGTTAGGGCTCATTAAATAAACAAGACCGCCAAATGGAGACGAAATGTCATGGCGTGTTCTGCTCAGTGTTATTCTCCTATATATGTATGGCCATCTTCTAAAGCTGTCATTGCCCAGACCATCCTGGTGGCATCCGATCAAAAGTTCCCAATTTCTCTCATGGTTTCCAGAAATCACTTCTACTTTGAGGATCTTACCCGCTGGCAAATAGCATCCGGTCGAATGGTAATAATTGTGTCTGTTGGCATGAAATTCTAACGTATGATTTTTGAGTGGAGGTTCGTTTGTAAAATCACCAGGAAATAAATTGATTCCAGGTGCCTTTACGTTAATTGGTTGAAGAAAATCGAAATAAAAGAACCAGAGTCTCAACAGTCCTTTCTCGATCTTGCTCACTGCCGGCTTTTGAGGGCTTGGAATTGCGAGTTTTTCTATTTCTTTTGTACAAATTTCGAAAAGACTCTCCACATTTGGGTTTAACTGAAGTATTCCACATTTTACTAAAATTTTGAATATCGTCAATTTTTTATTCTTTTCTGTTAACAGACTGACGTTATTTGCAGCTTCTACTGTTAATCTTAACATGTGGGCATCTTTAGCTTTACTGTCACTGACCAAGAATCCAGTTTCTGGTGCGTTTATGTCATCATCCGTGTAAAATATGCCAGCCTCTATCATCAGAGCCATATAGGGTACAACGGAAGACATTTTATTCTTGTTTGCCCTCATTAGTAGAAACCGTCTCAATGGTCCGAAGCAGTGAAGCAATGCCCCTCCGTTGCGAACAAATTCTGTCAGATCAGTCAGCGGTATTTTAAACAGATTTCCATGATAAATAACAATCTTTGACGACATCAATTGATTTCTGTTAAATTCGACGCTAGCATCAGTAATAAGACTGTCTTTCTTAAATGTTCCCTTTGTTAACCATTTCTTTATATTGCGGTTTAATATTGACGTGGCATTTTCTGGTGTCTCGTCGTATTGTGAAAAATTATTGTTCGCGCAATGTTGATATATGGCGACGATGCGACCTTTTCCAAACTCTGCTGCTGCAATGAATACATCTTCTTCGGCGCTTCCAGTAAGAATTGGTTCAGCATTTTTGCCAAAAACTATCAATCTTCCTGGAATTCCATACATAGGCAAAACACTGATACCTTCAAGAATGTCATTTCGCCACTTCATGAACTTTGTATTGTTTTTTACAATTTCCAAATGAGACTCCAGTGGGTCCTGTTTTTTGACAAAATAAAACCATAGCCATGCAATTATTAATAAGCCCAAAGACAGGTCTGAAGTGTGTATTGCCTTTCTTCGTGTGTTTTGTTGATTTTAAGAAGACATTCGACTCAGTCTCGCACGAAAAACCTTGGACGATAATGTTGGAAATGGCATATCCAGGACACATAGTAAAGCTCCTGACAGACTTCTACAGCAAGTAAAAGGGGAGATGAGGGTGGCTGGAGTAATATTCATCGAGTTTCTAGTCCGACGAGGCTTACGACAAGAAAGCGTGCCCTTATCATACTTATTCAACATCTTGGCGGAATTGGTGATGCGAGAGACTTTGGGTTGGGCGACATATGAACGGGCGTCAAAAGAACGGGCGACATTTGAACGGCGACTGTAGAACGGTGTATTAGATGACCGGTGCGACTATTGAACGGTCGGACAGTTGAACGGGTAGGCTAACAGATGACGGTGAACAATTTATCCAGAAAGTGAATAAAATTTAAACGTTCCTTCACAGCAGCTTGTGAAGTATTTGGCGTTGACGTGAAATTGCTGATACATTCTTTCATTTCTTCTATGGCCTTCCGTGCCAGCGATGTTGCGTCGTTTCCAGAATGTGTGTGTTCAAATTGTGGTTCGCAGACGACCTGGTCATCTGATGTCAATAGTCGTGCCTTGCATTTGAATCGGTTGTACATTCGACATCGCCAAGATATCCTTCCATTCATGTATTGTTTTTTTTCAAGTACTCAAAATTATGATGTATCAGCGTTGGTTTACCTTTGGTGCTAGATCCATACACTAACGCCATGGTCTAAAATTCGAAATTATTTCCACACATCTAGTCCAACGTCCCGCTAAAATTCCGCCTCACTAAAAGAACTCCCACTCCTACGCCCCAAGGATTCTATACTAATAGGTCCTTGCCAACGCCCTGAAGTAGTAGGCTTATACAAGGAGTACACAATGCAGAGTATACAGAGTATACAACGCCGCACCTTGGGAATTGTCCATGAGTCGTCCCGGTAATATAAAGTCGCCGTTCAATTGACCGTCGTTAAAATGTCCGTATACCAGACTTTGGACGGTTATGTCGGTGGATTCAGGATTGGTGGACGAAGAATTACAAATGTACGTGTCTGCGGCATGCCGATTACATCATTTTGATACCATGCTCTGAGGACAAGTTGCAGGGACTGATGGATCGACTAGACAGCGCCCGCAAGAAATACGAATAAACGGGGACAAAAAAGTCATTGCAACAGAGAAAACAATATGCCGCATCAGCAACAATAACAGCGTCCTGGAGTAGGTTGATGCGTATGCTTACTTCGGTTGATTTATTACTAAGGATGGTGACTGTGCAAGAGAACCGATCGCGTCTGGCAAAGGGTTACAGCATCGCAACTAGACTCAAGAAGATTTGGCAGAATCATGATATAACAACTGTCACAAAGTTTCGGCTCTTGAAGGCATTGGGTGGTCAGTTGTTATGTTTGTATACGAGAGTTGGATTTTGAGGAAGAGTGAGGAGACAAGAATAGATGCATCTAAGATTAAATGTTTGAGACTTGTCCTTCGAGTACCATGGACCTCTAAAAAGACAAATGAATGTGTACTTGAAACTGCTGGTGCAGAGCAGAATCTTCTCAAATGTTAAGAAATGCAGCTGGCATAGTACGGACACATCATGAAGAAAGAAGAGAGATGCTTGGAGAAGGTGATAGTTCAAGGCACAATGCCAGGCTCACGTGCATGAGGAAGACCAAAAATGAATTGAATGGATAACATTAAAACATGGACGAATGATGACAGTTATCAAGAAAATCATTGATGATATAATTAAATGTACTAAAATACAGGATACATAATATGTTCAATGACATAATTAAATATGCTAAAATGCAGTTTTACTTGTGAGACTGTCTGTTAGTAAAAGTAATACGATTTTACCACTAAAGTACGATTTTACCTACATAGCTGTTATTTACTGCCACCAATTTCAATTTGGATTTTTGCATTTTATTTCTGCCGACATTGTATGCAGCTCTAATTGAATAGCACAAACTTCCACTTTAGGTTCCTGTATGGTTTCCAGAGGCACTGATAACAAGAGTTTTCAGAATGATGAAGATGTAGATTGTTTACCGTATGCCTTGCTAACTTCTTCATTCCACTTAATTTTGTTCCCACCAGGATACATTTAAGATATGACATCTTCTTACCAAAAGATACTCTTGGTTCCTTTTGCACACTGTTCACTAAGTACTACTGGCTTTGTGGTATCAGTCTCTTTTCCTTTACAATAGTTTGGAAACAATTGGAGATGTATCTCCAGTCTGTTTGGCTTTCGGATCTCGACTAAACACTCTTAGGCTGTTTGTCAGATTCCTCCTTAGCCTCAGGAATTTGGGTTCCACAAAGGTTTTGCTTCAGTGTTGACCTTCAGCAATATTAGCAATTACAAGTTTGGGTTCCACAAAGGTTTTGCTTCAGTGTTGACCTTCAGCAATATTAGCAATTACAAGTTCTCATCTCAGATTTTATTCTGTTCTTATTTATATTTTAACAGTGCTTTTTATGGTTCAGTCATATATTAGGAAAAAAATAAGTTTCTGAGCATTGGAATAATAATAAAACCAATGAAGATGGTGATGATGATAGTAATAATTACGATAGCAATTACTAGCAATAGCACCTACTAAGAATTCGTTCTGTAACTTATGTCCAACCATGATGTGAGTGCACAAGCACAAAATCTTTTCGATGTGGGTCACAAAATATCTTTCAAGTCATATATCTTTATTCTGTCGTGATTAATTAACCATTTGAGAAGTTAGATTTGGGTGAATTAAATATGGCAGATCATCAAAGCTAGTCAGAGTTAAAATAAAAGTTTATAAGTTATTGCTTGTAACATCTGTACAACATCAGCAGAAGTTATTGACTCCTGCACTTGTGGTCATAGATTGGTGCTGACCATTCCACATGAAGAATTTATATTATGCTATAAAATTCTAATTCATAATATTTTAATTTGATTATTTAAATATGGAAGAAATCAAGTAAACTTTAATATGACAATTTTTTTCTTTTATAGCTTCAGTAAAGAAGAAGCCTGAAACCGACAAGATATAATTATTCATTTCATGAAACATATGTATACAACTCTATGTTGTTTTATTCAACTGACTTACTGAATAGTTATGAGATGTAATACTGGAGAGAAGCAACACAAATGCAAATTCTGTAACAAATCGTTTGAGCGGGTTGGCCATCTCAAAATTCGCTTGAGGACTCATACCGGAGAGAAACCATACCAATAACATTTATGTGAGAACTCTGGAGATGAGGTGCTAGCCTGAAAACCCACACATGAGAACACACACTGGAGATAAACCACACAAATGCCAGGTGTTTCTAAAATCATTCACACAGAATGGTGATCTAACCAGCCACATGAAAACCCACACGGCAGAAAAGCCATACAAATGCCAGTTATGTCAGAAATCATTTGCAGGTAGCGGTAATCTGTATAAGCACTCGAAAAGCCATATAAACGGAAGATAAAAACATATGTATGCCAGCTATGTCAGAAATCGTTCACCAAACGTTTTTCTTTCAAGATTCACTTGAGAACTCCTACAGCAAAGAAGCCATACAAATGTCAGATGTATCTAAAATCATTCGCAGATCACAGCTATCTATCCAGACACATGAAAATTCACAGAGGAGAAAACCATACAAATGCCAATTATGTCAGAAATCATTTTACAAAAATGGTAATCTGAAGAGTCACATAAGAACCCATACTGGAGAGAAACCATACACATGTCAGGTGTGTCTAAAATCATTTGCTGATCACGGTAATCTCACCAAACACATAAGAACTCATACAGGAGAAAAACCATACAAATGCCACTTATGTCATAAGTCGTTTGCCCATGGCTGTCATCTGAAAACGCACTTGAGAATACATACTGGAGAAAAACCATACAAATGCCAGTTATGCCAGAAATCATTTACCTGTGGTGGCAGTCTGAAGAGTCACTTGAAAATCCATACAGGAGAAAAACCATACAGATGCCATTTATGCCAGAAATCATTTGCCCATGGTCGTATTCTGAAGAGTCACATGAGAACCCATACTGGAGAGAAACCGTACAAATGCCAGGTGTGTAAAAAATCATTCTCACAGCATAGTAATCTAACCAGCCACATGAAAACCCATACAGGAGAAACAAAATCTTACATTTGCCAGTTATGTCAGAAATCATTTGCCCATGGCTGTTATCTGAAAAAGCACATGAGGACTCACACGGGAGAAAAACCGTACAAATGTCAGTTTTGTGAGAAATCATTTGCAGAGATTTCTTCTTTGAAGATACATGTCAGAGTACATTCCGGAGAAAAACCGTATCCATGCCAACTATGTCATAGATCATTTAAGAATCATAGTCAAAGAAAGAGTCACATGAAAATCCACACTGGAGAAAAACCATACAAATGTGAATTATGTCATAAATTATTTGCACACTTTTATAGTTTGAAGAGTCACATGAAAACTCATAGTGAAGAAAAACCATACAAATGTGAGTTATGTCATAAATCATTTTTCCAAAATGGTAATCTGAAGACGCACATGAGAATTCATACTGGAGAGAAACCATATAATGTGCCAGTTCTGTCAGAAATCATTTGCAGAAATGTCTTCCCTGAAGAAACACATGAGAGTACATACTGGAGAAAAGCCATACAAAATGTGAGTTATGTCATAAATCATTTGCACAAGTTTTTAGTATGAAGAGTCACATGAGAACTCATACTAGAGAGAGACGACGAGAGAGACTACATGTATATATGTGCCAACTCTGTGATAAATCATTTGCCCAAGGCAGTCAACTGAGAACGCACTTGAGAGTACATACCGGAGAAAAACCATACAAATGCCAGGTTTGTCTAAAATCATTCGCACAGAATGGTGATCTAACGAGACACAGGAGAACTCATACTGGAGAAAAACCATACATTTGCCAGTTATGTCAGAGATCATTTTCCCAGGGTAGTAATCTGAAGTGTCACATGAGAACTCATACTGGAGAGAGACTTTATATTTTCCAGTTCTGTCAGAAATCATTTCCAGATGTGTCTACCCTCAAGAAACACACGAGAGTGCATACAAGAGTAAATCCATACAAATGCCACGTCTGTCATAAACAGCATGATCATCTAAAGAGTCACATCACATTCCATGCAGGAGAAAAGCTATACACATGTCATTTATGCTATAAAGCTTTTTGCAAGAGAAGAACACTTGCCATGCATACGAGATTCCATGATGGAGTAACGATGTTGGATACAAATAAGCATGAAATAAACAACTTTGAAGGCAGATCTGTCACATTAAATGCTGCATGTATTACTTCCGGGAAATATTCGGTCTTTGCTGAATATGAATGTCTACAGAGTTCTTGTGCTAGAAATGTTTCTGACATGTCCATAAAGTTCGAGACAGATGATTGCAATTCTTCTATCAACAAAATGAAGTCATTGGGATACACGAAACCGTTTACGGCAAGACCTTATGGATGTGGAATATGCGATGAATTGTTTGAAATGGAGCAGAGATTTCTAGAGCATTGTACGAACCATGGAAGTATTCCACCAGATGAATTATTTATCGACCTCTGTTGAACTGCATTTCTCGTCAGAATTGAAACCTACAAAAAGCATGAAACAGAAATCAGTTTCTTACACAGTGTTATCTGGGTCTTTTCGAAATTGTGAATGGGAAAGGACAGGAATCAAAGACTTCAACACCTCAATCGAAATCGGCGTTTGAGTCTGGACTGGCTGAAGTCCTTCCTGGACAAACTAATGATGATGATGATGATGACCATGGACTCAATATTACTCATACTGTATGGCTGCGGCCTTGGGCACCAGTTCCACTTGTCGAATAATAAGTCTCAGTATTCTGGTCGCTACTGCACATAATAATTATATACACAGACAGTTTATTGTCACCACTGCTGTGAGTGCGGGTATATGGCAGAAGTAGAATCTTCGATGTCTGCCAATTGGCTCCGGTTGAACCAGACGAAGACGCAATGCATCTGGATAGACACACAGAAGGAGGTGTTACATAGGACCGACGAAGAACATATTAAGTCGCGATTTTCTGACTGTAACTAGCAACTCGTCGTCCATGACTTTTTGTTGTCCTACAGGACGGTGGACTCTCAATGGCAAGCTCCGTGAACCTATACAGCAAGTTCTGTCATTTATCAAATGCGTCCAATGCGTGTCATTAGGCGTGTAGTACCGCAGAGATTGGCTACTCGTGCATTCCTCTTCCTGAACCCCTTCTATTACTGTACTTCAATCTTTGCAGACCTGCCTTGGCTCATAGTTCGTCGGCATGGATGCAGAATTCTTCAGTCCGACCTCAACTGCGCCGTCGGATAACAGATCAATCTATGCCAAAGTTCGCTCATATCAGATTATAATTATGAGGGTCACGCTCCACTGATGAAGGATATGACGCGTTTAGGCAAAATCTTGCTGCATGCCTTCGCAGGTTGTTTAACTAAGGAAAGTGTTTGGACATTTGGTTCATAAACCACAATCATTCAATCGATTTGAAAAGTTTGATTTAAAGAGGATTTACCACTTCGTCACTTAATGAGATAATTTTCTCTTTTATTGAAATACTGGTACAGTGGATACAGTTTATGAAGTTCTAATAATAGCCACACAACCCTCAGGCTGCCGAGGTTTTTTGTTGTAACACGGCTACCACGGGGGGGTGTTACCACCCCCTGGCCTGGATTTCGTATTTGGTTTCACATATCATATCTGTAATACAGCAATGGATTCAGTATTCATTTCTGAACAAAATGGTATATTTAGTTGTACATTAAGTGAATGCACCTTCTTCATTTTTAACAACGGAACCGATAATTAGCGATATTTTATATTATTGCGTACATATTGCATTTTTGGATAAACAAATATAAGATTGTGTGTGTTTTGAAACTGATCTATGTATCCAAGAACATTTTAAACATAATGATGCTTCATTTGTAACAATAGCCTACAAACTAGTCAATAGTCTGTTTAGTTGTAGCGAAATCTAAAGGCAACATGAAACAAGACTTTACATTATTGTTCACGGCAGTCAAATAATTATGTCAGTGGTCCTTTTCATTTATTGCAAGTTACTCCCTTTTTTGTGTGCAAATGTTTCCTGTAAACTGGCTTCTCACTTCATCTTCAGTATCTGTTTCAGCTAATATAAGTTCTAAATCTGTAGCTGTTGCCAAAATTTTTATGTAGAAATATCGGTTTACCTTGTGATGTTGCATCAGCCATTTTCACCCAGATGATGGGTATTATTATTATTTATTATGATCACTTTCCGTTTTCAAAAGACAAATAAGTAAGCAAGCAAATGTAGCCATGCATTCCCTCTTCAGAATGGCATATTTGCTTCTCTTCCAGGAAGAAAAATGAATACGTTATAGTCGAAACCAAGGGTTGTGGGTGGTATCCACCCCTTCTGGTACCGCGGCTATATCGGGTATAACTTTGAATGGCTTAAGATACCACCTCGATGTTTACCTCGAAATGTGCCCAAATGAATCTGTTACAGCTACCTAAAATGTAAAAATTCTATTCCCTACAAAAATATTTTGCATAAATATTGGGGGGGTAATAGTTCGTCGTTCGGTCTATTTTACACAAAGTAAAAACTAAGCTGTTTCTTTCTTGCATTAGCTGACAATCTGAGCCTTCATTCACTTGCTCGTCATTAGATTCAAATAATAATAATAATAATAATAATAATAATAATAATAATAATAATAATAATAATAATAATAATAATAATAATAATAATAATAATAATAATAATAATAATAATAATAATAATAATAATAATAATAATAGAGATTTGAGTGCCGTAGGTTCGTAAGCAGTCGATGACTCGAAGCAACGATTCAGAAGCACTTTGAGGAGCAGGGGTAAGTCACTCAAGATGGGCCTGTGTGAAAAGTTCAGTTTTTAGATGTTTCTTGAAAACAGCGACGGCTGTCAGAATTTCTAATGTCCGTAGGAAGATTGTTCCATATTCGAGGGGCTGCTGAGATGAAGGATCTTGATGCAGTTGTTGTGTGACAGCGGTGCAAGACTAGGGTTCGGTTTCCGGAAGATCGCATGTTCCTTGAGGGCATGTGAATTTGAAGGAGGTCGGAGAGGTAGGCTATGAGGGAGTTTTCGTTGTTACGCAGTTGTAGGTGATGATGGCGATTTTGTATACAATTCTTTCCTTAACAGGTAACCAGTGGAGGGATTTGAGGAGTGGTTTGCTGCTGGCACGATATGAAGAGTTGCAGACGACCCGTGCTAGGTTGTTTTGAATCCGTTGAAGGGAAGTTAGGTTTTTTGATGAAGTCCCATAGAGAAGACTATTGCAGTAGTCGAGGCGAATCATGACACATCGACATTCTTTTCTGTAAACTAATTGTTTTAACTGTTAACTGCGCGTTGTTTGAATGTTGAATTGCTCCGTGCAATCGACACGCGACGACATTAAATTCAGCTCATGAGCGACTACTAATAATGTTCCTTGCTTTGACATTGCTTAACGAGTGTAGGACATTGTCCCCCTGGACATTGTCCCCCGGACATTGTCCCTCCCGGATATTGTCCCCCTGGACATTGTCCCCCCCCCCCAGGGTAGGACATTATCCCCCAGTCTAAGATATTTATAATCGTATAATATTCTTGTGGAAATGCAGAAAAATTATGAAAATAATTGTTGGCCTAAATGGAAGTTTGATTAAGATGTATAAGTGTTTCCGTAAATAGAAGCTGCATTGATTAAATTATGTTTTTATTTAATTGAACCAAAGGCTTGTTAGTATAAACGACGAAGGAACTCAGAGAGATTCTGGCATTTACATTTTAAAAGTCTTCCTTATATACATGGTCAATCAGATGACCGCTGCCATTCGTTATTTGTAATTTTAATTATAGAAGTGAATGACATTAACAAGTCTTTCAGTTAAGAAATGAACGACATAAACTCGTCTAAATGACACTAACTAGTCTTCACTTTATAACTGATTCACCGACTGACACTAACAATTCTTAACTTTCGTACTGCTTTTGAACTGAGTGACATTAACAATTCTTAAGTTTAGGCCTACAGTCCTACACCTGAATGAAATAGCCAACAAAAACGGCAATTAAGGTTTATCAATGACATGCAGACTATAGGCTATTTACACAGAGGGGGGAAATGTCCAGGGGGATAATGTCCTACGCAAAATCGGGGGGGACAATGTCCAGGGGGACAATGTCCGGGAGGATAATGTCCGGGGACAATGTCCAGGGGAACAATGTCCGGGAGGGATAATGTCCGGGGGACAATGTCCGGGAGGATAATGTCCAGGGGGGACAATGTCCGAGGGAGGATAATGTCCAGGGGATAATGTCCGGGAGGGATAATGTCCGGGGGACAATGTCAGGACGGATAATGTCCAGGGGGACAATGTCCCGGGAGGATAATGTCCAGGGGACAATGTCCGGGAGGGATAATGTCCGGGGGGATAATGTCCGGGAGGACAATGTCCAGGGGGGACAATGTCCGTTCCCCGCTTAAACAGAGCGTCCTAATTATTTTCATAAGCATGAATCTCGCTTCATCTAGGTCTTGAAAATGTATTCGCCAGATGGCAGAATGTACTTTCTAAAACTCCGGAGTACTTGTCACTGTAGTGAAACACTTTAATCGTTCGCCATTTTGTGCTGAAGTCAGTAGAAACCAGATTACGGAGAAATTCGAATTTAACGCCAAATAGACCTGGGAGTCACTTTGGTCAGCTAATCTGACCCCACTTGACCCTAAAGTGACTTGAGGTCGACTTGAAGTCGACAACTTGGAGTCAAAACGACTTGATCCGACTTGGCAGAAAACCAACCAACTTCCGACTTCAAGTCGACTTCTGACATAGTAATAACGATTACGTACGGCTAATAATACAAAAATGTCATGCCAATTAATTTGCCTGGCAAGCATTATAATTTCTGATACTATGTAATGAGATCTCAACACCTGATGAATAAAATTGCTTATTAGGCCTATTTTAAGCTGTTTGTGTTTGTTCTTGAACAGTTTTGTAATGCTCTAATGGGTTAACAGAAGAACCTGCAGGGACCACGGACTGGTTGCACATAATGGCGTTTTATAATTCATTCAATTATTCCGGACATTTATATAGCGCCTCTTCAAGAAACCTACTCAGAGGCGCTCCCAGCCCAGCCACGGCCAAACAGAAAGGACTATAGTAGTTGGTAGAAAGCAGGCAAATCATTCCGGGGCAGTAAGCGCAACATAAGTGACAGCCCATTCCAAGTGGAGGGGCCAACAACCGAAAAGGCTCGACGCTGTCTGACAGAGGAGCGGGCCCGAGGGACCAATAGCTCTCCCTTAGTCGAAGAGCGCAGCGCTCGACGAGAGGCTAAGTCGGACACCGGGCGACAGAGATCAGATAAGTAGGTCGGAGCACTACCAGTGAGACACCGCCAGACAAGTGCTGCTAACCTATAGGATATGCGTTGCGAGGCAGGAAGCCAGTGCAATACATCACGCATGTAGGCAGAAACTGGGGCATATTTGGGAATATGACCAATAAGCCGAGCAGCAGAACGAAGGACTCGGTCAAGACGCCCTATTAAGCCAGATGGGTGACCAGCAAGAACCGAGCAACAATGATCAATTCTGCTGGTGACGAAGGCGTGGACAAGCACCACAGCAGCATCATGGGAGAGGGACCTCAGGACAACACGCAACTGACGGAGCTGGTAGTAACAGCTTCGTGTGATCAGGTTGACGTGCTGCGAAAGACTAAGTTCCTGATCAAGTGTCACCCCAAGGTCACGAACAGTAAGCGAAAAGGCAATATGGGGGAAGGTCTCGGCCAACAGGTGTAGGTCAACACCAGCCAACTGTCTGCGACCACCAAGCCAAATGAACTGGGTTTTGGATGGATTCAAAAGCAAGCGATTTGAGGCCATCCAATCAGAAAGGGCATCAATGGCACGGCACATCAGCCCAACAGAGGCCACTGCATCAACTGCACGGCAGTGGACGCATGCTTGTATGTCATCAGCATATAGCTGGTGCAAGAGTCCACAAGACAGTAGTAGGGAGCTAACGTCAGATGTGTAAAGAATGTAAAGCAGAGGGCCCAACACTGATCCCTGAGGTACACCAAAAAGGGCAGGGACCCAGCGGGACCTAGAGGAGCCAGCAATTACACAGTTAGTACGATCTGTAAGGAAAGAACGAAGCCATTCTAATGGTTTGCCAGTTGATAATGACACAGTTTAATTCTGTTGTCATAATTATTTGGCCACTAACGTCATTCAAATAGCAATGCATGCGTGTCATTCTACACTACTACCACTCACCGACAATATGGTTTGCGTTGATAATGACACAGTTTAATTCTGTTGTCATAATTATTTGGCCACTAACGTCATTCAAATAGCAATGCATGCGTGTCATCCTACACTACTACCACTCACCGACAATAAAGTCGATCATTGTCTAATACAAGTTTTCCGTCTGCAAACGACTAATGCAGTGCACCAAAGTAGCGCAAAACGATCGATTGATTAGTATATGAGATCCAGATTTCTTTGCGTCGAATTCACTGACGAATAAAAGTTCATCGATTTGTGCGCGTTCAGCTCTTGATAAGGCAGACGTGCTAACATTTATATTAACATTTCAATTCACCAGTTTTATTAAACGTATGTGTGACGCTTTAACATAATTATAATAACTCATAATATAGAAAAATCGACACCGATAAAAAATAAGTAGGCCTAAGTAACTGCTTAGCCCAAACCCCGCAACCGGCGTCGATAATACGTACAAAATAATATCGCAGTACCGTTCTGCGTTTTTGAATATTTCTTCTTAATCTTTCAAATGAGATGAAAATCAACTTTTATCTTCAACACTTCATTTCAATATATATAATATATCGTCAACATAAATCAACTAGGCTTATATTTCTTAACATTTCTTACGGCTAATAGTAACCATCACTCAAGTCTTTTTACTTTTGCAGTGGCTGGGCTGGGAACGCCTCTGAGTAGATTTCTTGAAGGGGCGCTATATAAATTTCCAGAATGAATGAATGAATGAATGAATGAATGAACTTCACTCTCAATATACAGCTCTATCTACTGAATTAAGACAACTGCATTATTCAAATCGACTGTAATCATCAATTTATAACCTTTCCCGCGCTATTAGCACGTGCTCAGTACAAGCTATAATTATAGCCTATTCAGTCAATGTTTACATAAGACAAGCGGCGCTGACCGCCTGCTCAACTAGATCATGTTTATACATATATACAGATGTATTGTCATGACACAACCCTAACACTATATATATATATATATATATATTAATATATATATATATATATATAGGTCTTTAAAACGCCTGTTCACTCTAAAAACACTACAAAGCTAGTTAAATGTTGCCGTGGCCTCGCGATCATTAGTGTGGCGAGATAAATTTAGATTTGTTTGTGTTCCAAGTCGGTTTAAGTCGACTTGTGTAGAAAACAACTTGAGGTCACTTTTCTGTACAAATTCGACTTGGGGGTCAGTTGCGCTAAGCATAAACGACTCGACTCGACTTGGGATGCCCAAGTCGACCGGGGTCGACTTATTGGGGTCGACTCCCAGGTCTAACGCCAAACCAGGTTAGATCCTAAAACCTATAATATTATTTGGTTGACAAACACATTTAATAAACAACAGTTAGGTCGATGAGAGAATTGCTACTATTATGGTTTCAGCTTAATGTTTTATACCCCCCACATGCGATGGCTGGAGCCTGGAAACGAACAGACCACTGGGGAACGGACAAAAGCCCCCCTAACTAGGACATAATCCCCCAGGCTACGATATAATCGTATAATATTCTTGATTCCACTGGAAAAGTTTATTAAACTAGTCTGCCCAAAATTGTTACCAGCAGCAGCAAAATGATGAAAATAATTTTTGGCCTAAATGGAAGTTTGATTGGCTGAGGGGACGTCCATAAATGACGTCACGCTGTTTTGGCCGATTTTTGACCCCCTCCCCCTCGTCGCACTTCGTCGCGAAAAGTAACACCCCTAAAAATGACGTCACAAAGTTCTGACCCTCCCCCTAAACCAAATTTCCATTTGATAGCAAATTTACAGAATTACAGAATTTTTGCTTCTCCATTCTCCCATGGGAAGCAAAATGCTACTTCGTTCATGGAACAAATAGGGAGAGCATGAATATGAAAAATCTGACAGTGACAAATATTAAAATAATTAGAAAATTAACAATAATGGTGTCCGTATACTGTTAAATAATAAAAAAAATAGTGAAAATTTAATACTCAAAATTAGTGCTGTTATTTTAAAATTAAATTGCTGTTAATTGTTAAATTTAATTACATAGACCTGATGTGACGTCACACTTCTCAGACCCCTCCCCCATGTCACACTTTGTCACAAATTTCCGACCCCTAGGTGCGTGACGTCATTTATAGATGGCCCCTGATGAAACTAATTCTAATATATAATTGTTTCCGTAAATAGAAGCTGGACTGATTAAACTAAGTCTTTGCTTCAATAGAAGCTGGATATATTAAGTTTTTCTTTAAATAGAAGTGGGATTGACGAGCATAATTCTTGCCTAAATACAGCATTGATGAAAAAATTCTTGGTTAAATACATTAACCCTCAGAGGCTAACCTGCACCCCACTGTCAGTATTTGCGCTGAATTTTTTTACAGCTTTGGAGTTATGTCTTGCGCCTTTGTGTATCTGTTCATAGATGACTTTTGCTTAATTCCATATATTTTGTCTTACTTATTTTGGATGAATGGTCACGTGACTGACGTCATACCGTGCCCATTTCAGCCATATGTGAAAAGAGCACTGGAATATGTAAAGGGAAAGCCGGTAAAGAAAGCAAAACGCGACACACAGCAGATGAGCATTGAGCAGTTGCAAAGGTCGTTGCCATAAATGCAGCCGCCAGAAGGACAATAAAACCAGTATTCGCTGTCATATGTGTAGCAACTTTGTCTGTGGAACGCATGCAACAAGGCGTTACTTGAGTTGTGTGTAGGTGACTGTAGACTCGATGATTGTGCTGATAGTTGACTTTAATAGTTAGGTTTCCTAGTTTTGCAGTTTTATGTTGAACTTGGTACAATTACCATTGTTGATCGAACATGGTTTAATTCTATATCACATGCCTCGAATAGTGAGGGGTGAAAAATTCACCCCAGGTTATCCAATGTGTGATTTTTTTATAGGTTACCCTCTGAGGGTTAACAAGTCTTTCAGTTAACAACTGAACGACATTAACACGTCTTAACTTTAAATTTATATGACACTAACAAGTCTTCATTTTATAACTGAATTACCGATTGACACTAACAAGTCTTAACTTTCGTACTGAATATGACGCTAACAAGTCTTAAGTTTAGGCCTACAACTGAATGACATAATATATTATCAGTGCTTTTTTTCTAGAAAAAAGGTTCCGGAACTCAACAAATTCAGAACAATCATATGGGCATATTTTATGCTAATATTTATGTTTCATATTATATCAGTATTTATAAACACTGAAAGCACTTACATTAAATTAAAGTATCTGAATAATGTTATATAATTGTTTTATTAAAAATTTAGATTAAATAAATTATTTTTAATGGCTGGAAAAAGGTACCGGAACGCCGTTCCGGACCGCTCCGGCTGAAAAAAAACACTGTATATTATATATATATATATATATATATACATATATATATATATATATATTATAGTGAACAAAAAAAGGGCAATTATGGTTTATCAATGACATGCAGATATAGGCTAATTGCACAGAGGGGGATTATGTGGGTGGGGATTATGTCCTAGGCAAAATCGGGGGAGATTTTGTCCGGGGCGGGGGATAATGTCCTACACTCAGACCACTAGATGTCGTTAGACGCAGTTCCTTCTCATGCATCGTTCTTTGTAACTCGATGGTCAACATACTTAATGCGTAAATAAATAGGTAAAGCCTTATTTTACGTTGCTAAATTGTTGGATCCACAGTTTAACGGCAGCTTATGACAACATAGGCCGTTGCCACCGACAAAGATTATTTTTGGCATATTACAGCTCTTTTTGCTACATCATTCTAATGTCTTCAATGTCGTACTTGATGTTGATAAGTAAGCAGTCTACCTGTGTGCATGATAACTATCATCAATCCAATTACACAATCACAATTTGCCCTATTAGAACTATGCCTATAGTGCTGAACAGTTCATTATCGAAAGCTCTAATATTANCAATTAAGCCTACCATAGGTCAACGTGACACGCCACGTGACGCAAGCTAAGGGCTCTCAACAATCATTAATATGCATAACATTTAGCTTGGCGTCCGCGACTGGTTGTCAAAAATAATGTCTAATCCAACTTGTATTTAAGCAAATACTTAGTTTCATCAGTCCAACTTCCATTTAGGCAAACGATAATTTTCGTCATTCCAGCTTTCGTTTTAATTTCACCATATAACATAATTTTGCAACTTAATCTACGCATTATAATTACTATTTACTAACTTTTTAGCTACTATTTGATTACTTTGTATAACTTTGTATGTACAGCGCCGTGCGTTTGCCAGCGTTTAATAAAGAACACACTTACTTACTTATTAACCTTATTACTCTAATCGCAACACCGTATTAATACAAGCTGCGGTAATCCTCAAGTTTAAGTGCCAACATTATTTTCCATTGGCATAATTTTATTTGATATTGTCCATTTAAAATGGAAGCTAGATTGATTAAAACATTTTGTTTACCTAAATGGAAGCTGAATTGAAGAGAATAATTGCGTAAATGGAAGCTGGATTTGACGAAAATAATAATTGTTTACCTAAATGGAACTTGGATTGATGAAAATAATTCTTGCGTAAATGGAAGCTGGATTGACGAAAATAATTGCATAAATGGAAGCTGGATTGACTAAAATAGTTTCTCGTGAAAAATAAGTGGGATTGATGAAGAGAATTCTTGGTAAATAGAAGTGGGATTGATGAAAAGAATTCCTGTTAAATAGAGGTGAGATTGATGAAAAAGATTGTTTCCTTAAATGGAAGTGGGATTGATGAAAACACTCCTGTGTTTAAACAGAAGCTGGATTGATCGAAATAATTATTTTCAGAAATAGAAGCTGGATGGATGAAACTAAGTCTTCGATTCAATAGAAGCTGGATTGATGAAAATAATTGTTTCCGTAATTAGAAGCTGGATCCATGAGAATATTTCTGTGCTTAAATAGAAGTTCCATTGATGAAATATATTACAGAACACACCGAGCCTACTTACAATTCTGCTGAATGTCCAATGAATCTCATGAATATGCATAATTATAGTTCTGAAAGGCTGGATTCATGAATATTAAAATTTACTTGCGACGGTGGCTTATGAATATTAATTATAGTCTTATACAAGAGTGGGAATCCAAAACACGCGGCCAGCGCTGAAGAAAGGATCTGATATAGCAAAGCGCCCAACGCGACTCCGGGCCAGCGTCCGATTATCTGTCGTGAAGGAAGGTCGTCGTATATTTGTGTGGTGAAGAAGGGCGAAACGCGCCAAAGATAGAAGTCGATAATAATTGAGATAAAGTCACGACGATGCGAAACGATCGATAACGGTATTCAAACAACCAAGAGACGAGATACGCTGAGCCAGAGAATTTGAGAGAAACGATGGAAACGACTACGCTGCGAAATAACAGAGGAGTTATGGACAACGTTCCCTCTAATATTTTTCATGTGTGCGCGGAAGTGGTGGTTGTTTGAGCAGCCTCATTTCCACGGGAGCAATTAGACTGAGCAAAACATTTTTAGAAACATTTGTGATTGTAAATTGTAACTACAGACTACAGTATACAGACTAAATACACGTTTGTAATAATGTCTTTTTTAACATGTATGGCTTAGAAATCACGGATAGTTTTACGAATGCGAAATTATACCTTCATGATGTAGGAGGCTACATGTAGTTCTTATTCTAGCATCAAAATAATGCTGAACGTTAAAGTTTCTGCTGCCTATTTTTCTGCGACGACCATAGTTGATAAACTCTGTCGATATTGACTTCCAATCCAGAGCCTTGAAAGACTTTTATGTCTCTAACAGCTCACTAAGCCATTCGGCTTTAAACTTTGAACTACACTTTTTCTTTGCAAAACAATCCAACATAGTTCCGTTCGCTTTACGTTTCGACATCGATTACTGTTAATGACACGGCAGTGACGGAAATATTATGCTGTATGAAACTGGTTTAAACTTCAAAGTGGATTTCGACACAGATAATCTGATTGACATACAGCCTATGTGACACAGGACTGGCCATACGGGCGGTTACGGCATCACCTGTTGGAAGCTCGTTAGCCATCAGGCGCAGCAGCCGGGCAGGGCATGACAGTTCACAAGCATCAGCATCCCCTCTAGTTAATCTGGCGCGCCAAGCTGGTTACGCGTGAACGCAGGAGTCGGCAGGACGTTACAGTTGACTGACACAGACAGATACTGGATATGCGGTGTCAACTCCCCTCGTATGATCCTTATCTGTTAATTGAAATCCGTGGCTGTGACTCACAGACTGGTATGCTCAGCTGCGGCCGCACAGAGATCTTGACCTTCCGTTGACTTAAAGATAAGTAAGTAGGCTAATAATTCAATGGCCTACTTATAAAGTTAAGCAAAACTTTAGTCCATAGGCTAAGTATTAACTACCAAAAATTGTGCGCGGAATTTTGAAACTGCTGCGCGGCATTTTCTAATGAGCTGCGCGGCCGCGCAGCCGCGCAACTTAGAGGGAACATTGGTTATGGAGATGTGGAATTTCGGATAACTATAAAGACAAAGACATTGAGGGAAGGACGCCTTTCCGACATTCACGGGCTGAGGCACCACTTCGGATTGCCTTTTTCTGTCTGATAACAGACGCAGGTACGCTAAATACTAAAATGAGGAGATGGGTACAAATAGACCACGTCCTCTAAAGTTATGCACAATTCGTCTTTAAGTCACCATAAGTTCTGTAGACATTACGTAAAATCTAGGGATAGTTAAACCTCGGAAGAGGTCTTGGATAAATACTAGATTGGAGTATGTTGATGTGGCTGAGAGTGAATGATTACATTACTATTGTTTAACTTGTTCGTTTAACCTGTTCATTACTTGCTGCTTAAATATTATCATTGCTTAATATACGCTTTTCTCATGGCTGATGACTCAGTTACTTTTAGGCGTAGGTCTGAAGAGGGTGAGGAAGAAGGGGAAACGCCTTCTAGATTAAGTTCCCGACCCGAATTGCCCGCTGATTTACTAGACCACATGTTGGATAGAATCGCTGCCGTATCTACTAATTTAGACGAACGACAGGCAGAAATGGATAGAGAGAGAGAAGAAGAGAGACGCAGACAGGGCGAAAGAGAGAGGATGATGGACGAGGAGAACGAACGAGTGAAAGAAGAACGAAAGAGAGAGAAAGAGAAACGAGAGAGAGAGAGAGAGAGAGAGAGAGAGAGAGAGAGACAAACGCAGACAGAGAGAGAGAGAGAGAGAGAGAGAGAGAGACGAGGGAGAGAGACCAGAGACCGAAGAAGGCAGAGAGAGAGAGACTAATGATGGGAGAAGACAGACGCATACACAGGGGCGGCGCTGGGTTTTTAGTTCTGGGGGTCCACGAAAATGAAATTAACTTGCAAGCTGCGTGGCAGGCGCCCGAGTGCGAGGCACTGCGAGCGCCAAAGGCGCGAAGCTGCCCACGATTAGGGGGTCTGGGGGAGCGTCGTAAGCTCCCGCAGCCAACGCTTTTGGAGTATAATGTTGCCATATGGAGCTCATTTTAGCCACTCTGAACTAAACATTTATAGCTTAAAAATGAACTTGATTTGTTAGTTGTTACGTTGAGCTTGGTCAAAAAATTTGCAAACATGTAATTACTATTTTATCTTAATTAATTTGATTTTGTAAACATCCAGTTAAAACATTGAAACAGAAGAAAACATCAAACATCAACATGTAATTTAATGATGCCATAAAAATTATTGTTGTTATTATTTTCACTAAGAGTCAAAACTGTACACACGGACCAATGACGTACCAATCATAAGCACGCAGTGCAGAGAGGTTTAGTAAGTAAGTTAAATATAATTTAAAGAATTTGAGTAGACCTAATAAATAGTGATGATCATAATATTAATTTAATATATTGGAAAGAGTTACAAAGTCATGACATTAGTTGCAAGGCTGTCAGCGAAACCAGACCCCCACCAAAAAAAAATCTATTCGGATTTACACGAATTGGAGAAATGGTCTGAACGACAGCTGGGGGGGAGAGATCATGATGGGAGAAGACAGACGCATACAGACAGACTTGTTAATTTCACTATCTTCCCGAATAGCAAATGTTGAACTCGCCACTGTAGGTCAAGAGTTAGATTCCGCCCCTCCGAATCCAGCTCGATCCCAGAGATCGGGTCCCTTCAGCTCGAAGGGCGGCCTCCACTTGGACACCTCCGTCATTTTGGCTAGCAACCAAACCAGTTCTTCGGCTCAGGTAAGGGAGCCAGTACACGATTTGCCTGTTGGAAGCACCGGCGGAAGGCTGCAGGAGCCTTGGTCTCAGGACCAAGGTGAGGCTGGCTTAGCAACCCAGAATGGCAGCGAGAGGGGAGTGGGATTTACGCCCCACTCTTCCTGGCAACCCGGGGTGGTCGATGGCGCTACCGGAGCGTACAATGGCGCTAGAGTATGCGGCGAAAGACACCTCGAAGACGTCCGAGCGTACAGTATTGTGCCAAACCTAGGTATCGACGCATTCGGCATACTTTCTGTCCGTTCCCTTTGCAAAACTGGCCTCGGCCTCCATTATTCTTTGGCAGATACAGTGGAATTTCAGATACACAGGCAAGCGTTAATCAAGGGCAGATTCTAGTTTAGAATTTCGAGCCCTCACACCCTCGGTGAGTAAAGCGGTTGAGACCATAAAGGACGAGTCCCACGCACAGAAGCTGCCTTCCGCGAGGATCATAAGACCATCTGTCGTTATAATATTATTGTCAACAATTTTCCCTTCGAAACAACCTTAGAAGGCTCTTCTAACATTTCACTCCAAAAGTCTCTTCCCGTCTCCTCTGCTCTCTGTCATTTAAATCTTAAACACTGTCTCCCAGCCAGCATAGCATAATGTTGCCACTAGGGCAACACAGTTGGCCCATAAGTGGGCTCCACAGATGGGCTCAAGGAGATTTTGGACGCGGGCTATATGTTGGTCCTAAGTGGATAACCCTCGAATTGGAACCAATTTTGGAGGCCATATGGTAAGCCAATACACACACGCACGCAC
The DNA here is from genome assembly GCA_020284085.1 of Aporrectodea caliginosa. Classification (NCBI taxonomy): domain Eukaryota; kingdom Metazoa; phylum Annelida; class Clitellata; order Crassiclitellata; family Lumbricidae; genus Aporrectodea; species Aporrectodea caliginosa. The sequence goes on along the minus strand of JACEVL010000263.1, from coordinate 3,491,745 downwards.
GCACACACATTAATAATATTGTTACATCCTGGTCGTAGCTCGTGAGTTAGACGGAACTGAACTCCAGAGTTCACATGTCGACCCCTTGCTTTACACATAAAACAAAAATGGGTAGATTCTTACAACCCACTGTCTAAGCACTCATCCTTTTACTATCCCACCAAACAGGCAGCTGGTGCCACTCGGACCCTCCAGGCTCCAGCCCATCCTTCCATGAAACGACAAGCCAGAAAGACAGGTGCAATTCTGTCTGCTACATACAATGCCAACTATCCCCAAATATCATCATAGGTCTTGCAATGTATGTAACAATATAAACAAACAGAAATCTCCTGTGGTGTCAACGATGTCCGCAAAAACCCAGCCAAGCCTGTGGCGTCAACGAGGTCCTCAAAAGCCTGAATGCAAACAGACTGGAATTATCTCACCCCAAATGTCAAAGAAACCCAAAAGAACTTAATATAGTTTATGGAATGCAGACAGTGGTTAAACTGGTTTAGAGTCCTAGGTAAATTATACGAAAATTCATATGAACAGAGCTGATATAGCTCTCGTCCTAGATAGTATTGTCAACTCGCCCTAGCAGCCATTAACTCCTCAGACACGACGTAGTAGTGTTTTAGTAAGATGGTTCTCAACGCCTAACTATAAGTTACGCCTTAACCCTCGGGCTACCAAGGGAGGGGGTGGTTTCCACCCCCCTAGGTTTTTTTCCATCTCAAACTTTTTCCGTATGGAATAAAAATTTGACCTTTTAGGTAGCTGTAGGGGTTTATTTACACACGTTTTGAGGTAAAATGTGAGATGATATCTCACACCGTTCAAAAGTTATATCCAATATACCCGAGGTACCACATGGGTGGATACCACCCACCCTAGATTTTTTACGACTATATCTTATCCGTCATTTAATATTAAGAGACACAAATTATACCATTCTATAGAGGGAATGTGGGGCTACATTTCTATGGTCACTGAGTTGACCTGAGACAACCGGAAGTGCTCAAAATAAATAATAATACGCGTAATATGCGTGAAAAATGGCTGAATGAAAGCAGTCCCCCCTTAGTTTTTGTCTGTAGCGTATTCATTTGTCTTCCTGGAAGAGAAACAAAAATACCATTCTTTAGAGGGAATGAAGGGCTTCATTTGCATACCTACATCTTTGTCTTTTGAATACCGGAAGTGATCAAAATAAATAATAATACGCGTAATCTGTGTGAAAATGGCTGAATACAGCATTACAACGTAAACCGATATATATGGATGGATATATATGTAAGGATGCACATTTATACTATATAAACATGTGTAGGGATGATTTTGTGTATCTTTTATGCATAGATTAGTTTCAAAACACACATAATCTTATATTTGTTTATCCAAAAAGTACAAAATGTACGCAATAATATACAATATTGCTAATTAATGGGTTCCGTTGTTAAAAGTGATGTAATTTCGAGGTGCATTCACATAATGTGCAACTAAATATACCATTCTGTGCAGAAATGAATGCTGAATCCAATGCTATATTACAAGTTATGATATGTAAAACCAAACACGAAATCCAGGGGTGGGTGGTAACCACCCCCCCTTGGTAGCCAGTGTTACAAAAAAAGCTTGGTAACCCTAGGGTTAAGTTTAATCTCTACCTGGACATCTGTCAATAACCTTACCTTTAATACCTCTAAATCTAAAGAAATAATCATTTTCCGCCCTCGACACCAATTTGACCCTCCTCCTCCATTACCTAGTATATCCCGAGTTAAAACTTTGAAAATACTGGGTGTCATCTTGCAATGTATGCAAGTCCCTCAGGATAATCTCAAACTTACAGCCCATAGGCCCTATAGACCACATCACAGCAACTTGCTCCTCCTCTTTTTATGCTATTAGAAAACTCAAAACCCTTGGCCTTTCTTCCTCATCCGTCCATAATGTAACCAAAGCTAATACCGTTGCTAAACTTCTGTATGCCTACCAATCCTGGTGGGGTCTTACCGTGGCTTCCGATCGGATAAAGAACGCCTGGAAAAACTCATAAAAAGAGCCAAACGCCTAGGTTACCTAGAACAATCCTTTCCAACAGTCTCTGAACTTGCCAAAATTATAGCCGATGCGAAACTCCGTTTCTCCATATTACACAACCCTAAGCATGTAACTTACTTCACCAACTCTTACCTCCACTCCGACCCCTCTCCTCTCACTAATTATTATTAAGACCTAGAGCACATAACCAAACTCTTCCACCCAAAGACGACAGCTCTCAATTATTCCAAGATCATTACATAAAAATATTTACTAGTTTATTCTAAAATTTTCTAATGAACTTTAATTATCCATTATCACTCATGTTAGCATTTCTGCGTTTTTGTCAGATTGGTTTTCTCAATAAACGAATATAATTATCTATGTGGATAGTATGATCACAGTATAAATAATTATATGATATCACGTACTTGCAGATTTCGCTATTGCACTAAAGTGAACCAACCCTCCAATAGCCTCTTCACTTCTTTCTTCACAGTATTATTTAAATGTCAAAATAACTATTTCAAAATACGATTGTTAATAGTTTACATGAATACATGATCATAAAAAATTAATATTAAATGATTTTGCAAGTTAAAATGTATTCGCTAGATGACAGGAAATACTTTTATGCACTCCAGCTTACTTGTTATTTTAGTGAAACACTTTAATCGTCGCCATTTTGTGTTGATGAACAAGTAACCAGATTACGGGTAAATTCGACTTTAATACCAAACCTGGTTAGATTCTAATAACTGTTGCATAATTTTTCAGCCTTAACATGATGCCTATCATTTGTTACCATTAGTTGTTGCTTGTGATTGGTGTGTGCATAGCATAAATGGTTGGATTTATCTGGTGGACTGTGAAACGTGCATGGTGTCTGAGCATGGAATTTTCGGTAAAACCGTATTTTACTTTGCTAAATTATTCCAGGGCTGCCAACCGTCCCCGATTCGCCTGGACAGTCCCGGAATCGGCCTTATGCGTCCTGCGGCCGGGATTAATCCCAAATTGTCCCGGCATTTGGTGTAACAATCCATTTTACCAAATGTTGTTCATGTTTTCGCACAAAACTCGACAAGTTGTACGATGAATTTTGCGTTCTGCGCTTTATCAGACAGACCTGACTTTGTCGGCTCAACATCCCATGTTGGACAACGCTGAGTTGAAGTCTTCAAAACTTTACATACCACTCACAGTTGCTTAGCATTGTGTCTGTTCCCGTTTCCAAAGCTTTTTGCGAGAAAGTGTTCAACATTATGAACGACCTGTTGTCTGACAATAGCAAGAGGATAAGTGAGTTTGCCTGAGATTCATAGCTATGTGTTCAAGAATTTTAGATATGAGGTTCATAGTTGAGACCAACTGTAACTTGACAAAATATGCAGTTACGGTACAGGCATATTCATAATTATATGTTTTAGTAAAATTATATTTTGGATGAGTGATGAAAACATAGTACTGATGCTAAATTATTGCATTAAAACTATAAGTGGGATGAGTGATCAAAATAGTTATAGTAGAAGTAGACGTTGGATGAGGGTTGGAAATATGTTACAGTAGAAGTAGAAGTTGGATGAGCAATGAAAGCATGGCTAAACTATGTTTTAAATAATTTTATGACACTGTATGTATTGTGATTTGGGTAAATGCATCCCGCTCACGGTGTTAACTTGATTCGTTTTTGTCATACCACCTATCCGGGGTCCTTCTGTGTTGGCATTAAAGAGTATGGCGGAATATGCAAGTACCCAGTGACAATGAGACAGAAGGGTGGACGATAGTGCTCACATAAGTTGTTGCATTTTATTAAACGACAACATAAATCGAACATTTAAGACTTTTGCCCATTTGTATCTGAAGTGCTTTGGGCACATTTCAGTTGTCAGTTTTAAATCATGTCTTCTATAAAATAGTCTGGTAGCCTGTTAACAAATTCACCAAGATTTAGCTGCACTACTTTTGGAAACTACTATGAAGCTACTGGATTGGCATGATCTAGAATTGGCATTATTTTGTTGACTTTACATGGAATGGTGTACAGTACTTCTAAGTCCAGGTGTCCGGGCATTCTGTTTTGAGACAGAGCTGTAGGAATAAGGTTTTGCCAAGACAAATTCTGAGCTAAATATTAAAGAATTCCTGGAAATGTGTCTTGCCACTATAACAATAAGTCGCCCAACTACGAATGGAGAAAAGTCATTATTCTGTAATGAACAGCAATGAAATATTGTTCTTTATCTTGATTCTTGAAACTTTTTAAATACCGGTATTTAGGTTTTACTGTTCTTTTTTAGCATGCAGAGGACGAGCAACATTCTGTTGGGGCTTCAAATTTCAGTTGCATGATCTACATAATCAGTAATCTTCACCAAGTACATTACAGAGATTTATCCATAGTTTTCTACTTCATCCACTTCAGGGGTACTATAAAACAAAGGCTGAATAGCTTTAGTATTTCGTCATAAAGTTTTTCTATGTGACTAATTCTTACTCTACTCGAAAAATAACTGCTACTGATATATGAAGCATGAATTTTTATTGTAAGCATCTTAAACGCGAACTCAAAATGTGAGAAACTGGACTCTGCTGAAATTTGAAAGGCTGTGAGAACAACTATTGGACAATCATTTTACACAGGCAATTCCTTTGAAATGCGTACCGAAATTCATGCTTAAAACAGCCAAACAAGTTCCAACTTGTCTACAAACTGGTGATTGAAGAAAACATTCAAAAAGAAACAGAGGTCAATTATTTCAGAAACCTTGTGCCCACGGTGATCATCTGACAGCTCATCAAAGAACCCATACTGAAGAAAAACATTGAAATTATCAATTAGGTCAGTAGCCTGATGGCGAAGATGACAACACATACAGGAGAAAAGCAGTACATTTGCCAGCTATGCAGCTCTGTCGGATGTCATTTGATCAGTTTTGTAGCGTGAAAACTCACATGAGAACTCATACCAGAGAGAAACCATAGATGGGCCAGTTATGTCAGAAAACGTTTGCTCAAGGTAGACATCTTAAAAGGCACATAAGAACCCATACTGGAGAGAAACCGCACACGTGCCAGCTATGTCAGAAATCATTTAATTATCTGTAGTAATGTGAAAGAACACATGAGGTCCCATACTGGCGAAAAACCATACAGGTGCCAGGTATGTCAGAAGTCATTTGTTCAAGGTACTTATCTGAAAATACACATGAGAATCCATACTGGAGAGAAACCATACTTGTGCCACCTATGTCAGAAAACTTTTGTTTGAGGTAGTCAGCTGAAAGACCACATGAGATCCCATACTGGTGAAAAACCATACAGGTGCCAGATGTGTCAGAAATCATTTGCTAATAATAGTAATCTGAAAATGCACATGAGAACCCATACTGGTGAAAAACCATACAAGTGCCAGATATGTCAAAAGTCATTTGTTCAAAGTAATTATCTGAAAACACACATGAGAATCCATACTGGAGAGAAACCGTACATGTGCCAGTTATGTCAGAAAAAGTTTGTTCAAGGTGGTCAGCTGAAAACACACATGAGAATCCATACTGAAGAGAAACCGTTCATGTGCCAGTTATGTCAGAAAACATTTGTTCAAGGTAGTCAGCTGAAAAGGCACATGGGAACCCATACTGGAGAGAAACCATACACATGTCAGTTTTGTAAGAAATCATTTACTCAAGCAGGTGGGTTGGTGGCACATATGAGAATCCATACTGGTGAAAAACCATGCAGGTGCCAGCTGTGTCAGAAATCGTTTGCTAATAATAGTAATCTGAAAAGGCACATGAGAACCCATACTGGTGAAAGGCCATATGGGTGCCAATTCTGCCAGAAAACATTTGCTCAAGGTAGTCAGCTGAAGCAGCACATGAGAACCCATACTGGAGAGAGACCATGCACATGTCAGTTTTGTAAGAAATCATTTACTACGAAAAGTAGCTTGGTGGTGCATATGAGAACCCATACTGGTGAAAAACCATACAGGTGCCAGTTATGTCCAAAGACTTTTGCTCATGGTAGTCAGCTGAAAGGCCACATGAGAACCCATACTGGAGAGAGACCATGCACATGTCAGTTTTGTAAGAAATCATTTACTCAAGCAGGTGGGTTGGTGGCACATATGAGCATCCATACTGACGAAAAAACATACAGGTGCCAGTTATGTCAAAAATCATTTGCTAGAGGTAGTACTCTGAAAATGCACATGAGAACCCATTCTGGTGAAACGCCATATGTGTGCCAATTCTGCCAGAAAACGTTTGCTCAAGGTAGTTACCTGAAACTGCACATGAGAACCCATACTGGAGAGAAACCATACTCATGCGAATTTTGTAAGAAATCATTTACTCAAGCAGGTTACTTAGTGGTGCATATGAGAACCCATACTGGTCAAAAGCCATACAGGTGCCAGTTATGTCAGAAATCATTTTCATTGGTCAGTAATTTAAAGAGTCATATGAGAACTCATACAGGAGAAAAACCATACAGTTGTGAGGTTTGTAATAAAGGATTCATACAAAATGACCATCTAAAGAGACATAGAAAAACTCATTGGTCTGATTGTCAACACATGCGCAATAAGCCTTATACCAAGAGCAGTTCTTCATCGAAGCAGTTTAAACTCCATGCAGGAACACAGCCACAGGATCATAAAATAGGAAATGAAGTAATTGCTCAGCTGTCTGGTGATGAAATCACCACATTTAGTGGTACACGCGTTATTGATCAGCCTAATGAACGTTTCTCAAAGAACATATATCCGAATTCTATTGGAATTGGAGGTCTTTCACCGAAAATTGGAGATGCAGAATGTATGTATATAAGAAAATTCAAATCTCCTATGAATATAAAAGTGTCTTTGTCAAAATCTTTTGGATGCGGTATATGTGACGATTGTTTTAAAACAGAGAAGAAATTTCTAGAGCATTGTTCTAGCCATCGATTTTCTACACCTGACGACTTGGTTGCTGGACTGTGCTTTATTAAATTTCCGCATAATTGCTGTTGAAAACGATTGTAATTTGAGATGTGATAGATTCTATGGAAGAGGTGGGTTCATAAATAAATAGTTACTCTACCACTTTCATTCAGAATACTTAGGCAGTGGACATTCTGATGTAGAGAATCCAGAGATTCCTTCTTATTGACACCACATATCTGAGATGATGTCTTGTTCTCACATGATTGTAAGACTAGAATTGCTGCAGCTCATCATATTCCAATATCATGTTCTATTTACTAAATTCGCATTAAGGTCTTTTGTTCTTTGTTCCATTACTTGACAACTGTATTGTTAAATTAACCTATTAACTTTAGCTGCGCAAATACTTGTGCTTGACTATATACTTAACACAGTGGCCAGCTGTGCATCTTTTTGTGGGACTATTTTAGACTGTTGATACTTAGCCTATATAAATTGCATTGGCGATGTACTAAGTAATAAACTAAATTAGCTTATTCTACTTTGATTAAGTGTATGACGCTATGTTTGGTCATTATAAAAGAGAAAATTGTCAACATAAGCAAACATCCATATTGATTTCTTGTTGCTAAAATCAATGCAGACATGTTCCTTGCTATCGAAGATGTCAATTCAAAAACCGAGAGTTTTCAATTTATTCCACAGATGACAGAAAACGATTCGTAACGGTGTTGTAACCAATATTTGAAGACAGAGGGTTTTATTTATTATTTAATCATTTAGTTCGTTTATAAGTCAATAAAAACCATTTGAAGCAATGGATATATGTAAGTAAATTATCTAAAAATTATAAAAGATCAGTTCAGCGTTTCAACTGTTACCCTAACGTAACGTTGAATTGACTCACCATTTGAAAGGACAATGCACTTTCGGGTTAAAATTGGACTTTATAATTTTTTCTCATACTAATCATCTAAAAAATATAATAGAAATAATTTTGTATAACTAAATCATGCCCTACAATGTATTTAAAAATTATATTTGTACTCTTTATGTTTAATCGTCCGAAGGAGAAGACGGAAATTTATCTAATTTGCCTCCTGTTGTGAAATATATGAAATATGGTATATTTCGACTTAAATGTTGCCAATTTGGGCTCATTTCATGATCAGAAGTTGAGCGCCAGTCTAAATACTGCAACTTCTATGATACAAGACCGTAGATATGGTGCTACAGTAGTATCTGCGCTTCGAGACATTAGTTTCACAACAGCTTTGAGAAACTGTTTGTGTTTATAGATGACGTCACAGTTGAAACTTTAAATATTCTGTGACGTAACAATATCATAGTGTGGCCTTGGAATAAAGATTACAATATAATTATATACTGCATAACTAGTCTTTCATTGGTTGAGACCAAATATAGTTGTTAATTACTGTATGGGGTTAAAGTTCGTCTACATGTTTTTGTACATGAAGTGTGGCCATGATGGCTAATGTTCAGACCTTGTGTCTGCCGGTAGAGGCGACCAGCTTCGGCTTAAATCCTGCCAAGCGACTGTCTTGGGCTCATTTCATGATAAGAAATTTCTACGAAAAAAGTGGTTCTACACGACGATGTTTAAGAACTCATAACGACGTTTCCGATAATTTGAAACCGTCTCCTGGTCGTTCACTGACATTTTCTTGAATGTGGTGTCATTTTAATTTGTGCGAAGATTAAGCATTCTTCTTGAACCGTTCATAGCGCTCACCGTGGACTGGCATTCCACCAAGTTCCGAGCGAAAATGTCGAAGAACATTTAAATGAGAGGAGTTGAAATGTTTTTCCGTTGGTCAAATATCTTGGGGAAAAGTGGTTCTACACGATGACGTTTAAGAACGTTTAACGACGTTCCCGATCGTTTCAAGCCGTTTCCTGGCCGCTGCAGAAATTTTCTTGAAAGCGGTCATTTGAATCTGTGCAAAGATTAAGGAATTCTTTTTGAGCCGTTCATAGCCCTCACCGTGGCCTAGCATTCCACCAAGTTCCGAGCGACAATGTCGAAGAACATTTAAATAGAGGAGTTGAAACGTATAACGGCGTTTCCGATCGGTTGAAACCGTCTCATGGCCGATTGCAGACATTTTCTTGATTGTGGTGTCATTTTAATTTGTGCGAAGATTAAACAATTCTTTTTGAACCGTTCATAGCGCTCACCGTGGACTAGCATTTTACCAAGTTTCCAGCGAAAATGTCGAAGAACATTTAAATGACAGAAGTTTAAATGTTTTTCGGTTGGTCAAATATCTTGGGAAAAGTGGTTCTACACGACGACGCTTATAAGAACGTTTAACGACGTTTTCAATCGTTTGAAAGGCCAAGTTGCGAAACGGCGAAACCTAGAGATGAGCGTAAATCTCGAGCAATCCTTTCGAACCACACTGTTCCCTGGCAACATACAGAAACAGTAGGCTAAAGCCTGCGAAAAATGATTATCATGGGCTAGACAGTAGCCTACAAATTGTGGACTAACCAGGAAAAAGGCCATGTTGCGAAACATACATATGTGCATATATCTAGAGCAATCCTTTCGAACGACACTGTTCCATGGCAACACACAGGAAAAATGATTATCATGGGCTATACGGTACAAATTGTGTTGGCACTGGTGTCTGCGCAAGCAGCCATTTGAATTCCAAAGAGTCTATGGAAGCCTGGTCGCGTTTGGAGTAGAAATTGACGTCACAGTCGAAAACTTAAATACTATAAGACGCGACAATATAGTAAGTAAGTAAGTATATTCTTTATTTAGCCAACTGCATAACCGCACTTTGGTTTACATGAAATTACACATTATAAAACATTGTTGTTAAAAACGTTTTTCTCATTAAGTTGTCAGCCTGTGGGACAATTCGTTCATGTGGTCTGGGTCGCATGGAATAGGGGAATGTCTCTACAGGATCGAGGAGCGGGTTTAGAACATGGTCGGGGTCCCCAAGGCAGCAGTAAAGAGGTTCCCATCTGCCGTTCTATACAACTGCTCTAATGTTGGTGTAGCCCTAATGTGGATTAGTCGCCTTTTTGCTGCGTCCGTAATGGCAGAGTAGAACATTACATTACTTCAAGTAAGGTTATAGGAAACACTAGGCATTTTTGTAGAAAAGTCTTGTATTGTGTTAATTAGAAAAAACAATCAATTGACATATAATTCAAATGAATACCTATCTACCTATGAGTGGCATTATTTATTAAATAATATTATGTTTATGAGCTTATCTGATCCTTCAGACAACTTCAGACTCGCTTCGATGACACCACAGTAGAGTCCGTAGAAACTGGTTTCAATGAAGGAGTAGGTTTCGTCGAAAGATATGTATTCCAACGGAGGTGGATCTTTCTCTGAAGCGTCGCGGTGAAGACATGTAATCGTAATGATGCTTCGTCTTCCAACCAGTTCTTCCAACGTCGAAGTAGTGGTTGAAAAGGATCGTCACAACAACAGACAAACCGGAATTGGATAAATCCGTATCGTTTGCTTTAAAGTTGCTGTACGAAGACTAATCAATCCTTCGTAAACGTCCGCAGTTCAAATCATCCACACGTAGAAACGACGACAACTCAACCGTTCTACGCTTCCAAGTAGACTTATCGAAAGGATCACTCGTCGGCCCTTTTATGCTCAACGGTTACTCCTAAATTCGATTAAAAGTCCGCCACAACGATGCTATCATCTATTACAAGATGCATAGTCATCTAGAACCTCGAAACTGACGATTCATTCACCGAAAACGTCCTTCCAATCGCAGGAACGTCTCTAATCGTCCAACTCGCTTGAACTCCAAATTTCAAGTCCTCTCTCAACGCATTTCTATTCGTTTCTTCATTACGTCGTCACGGTAACGCTTGGATAAATCGTATTACGTCATGGAGCCGTTAACGCTGTTTTAACGGTTCGCTAGGCAGTTAATTACGTATTAATGAAGCCACTCATGAATTAACTAAATGCCACTAGTAATTGACTATCTTATCCTAACCTTAGAAATTAATTAATTAATTAAGTACACTAACAATAGATTTGATAAGTTATATTTCGCTTCAGTTGGGTTACCCTCTGGAAGGTAGCGTAGTCGGACCAGACGGTCCATCACGGACTGTAGTCTATTGCGCTCCTGCTGCCCCACAAAACCCCACCATGCCGGTGACGCGTATAACAAGCAGAACACATTGGTCATTCGCACAACATCATGTAGCATTGGTCCTGCAAGGCCATGTGTCGTCATGATGCGCAGAACATACATCGACTGTCTAGCTTGGACACATATGCGTTTTATATGCATTTCAAAGCCAATATGTTCAGTCATGACCACCCCGAGGATTACCATGCTCTAGACCCTTGGGAGTCCTGGCTCTTCCCCAGGGTTTGCTTCCTGCCCCCCCGCTCGCGTGGACGGTGGATTAACATCTATTGAGTTTTCTTTTGATTCAGGCTCAGGTTACATCTCGCAGCCCACTCCGTTAGGCCCCTACATGGTCCAGTTCGGCTCTGATCGTGTCGCTTCTTGAGGATGGTATTAACAAATAAGTATCATCAGCGTACTTAGCCAATCGATTGTGAGGGTGGACTGTTTTTAGTTTCGATATGGCCGTGATGAAATTCAGGGGCCCTAGGCCAGAGCCCTGGACAATGCTGGCGTTTATGTAAGCGATTGTTGAGATTAATCCATTATATTTAGTTACATGGTTTCGATCACACAGGAAAGCCACCACCCAGTTGTAGACACAATCCGGTATGGGCAACTCGGCCAATTGCTCTGCGAGATAGGCGTTGCGTGATCGTATCGAAAGCTTTGGTGATGTCAAGGGCAATCATGTGGATGTACTGATTACCTTTGAGGAGCTCCACGAGGTTGTGTGTTAGGCCTATAAGAGCTGCGGTGGTGGATCCCATTGGACGGAAGGAATAATTGATCCGAAAATTGTAGATTTGTGTGTGTTCTGTCAGAAAGGGATGAAAAAAGCGGTGCGATATGATTTTCTCCAGGAGACGGCAGAGGATAGACGTTACCGATATAGGACGGAAGTCAGCAGACTCCACGGGATGGGATACCTTTTCACTGGCGTTATAATGATAGATTTCCACTGTGGCGGAATATAAGAGAAGACGATAGAGATATTAAAAAGCTTTGTGATTGGTTGAGCTAGCATTTGAGCCACTCCTCTGAGTAGTCAGACAGCGAGACCATCAGGGCCCGTAGCAGTAGGCCTTGCCAACCGATGTAAGCAGCCTGTAGGTGGTAAAGATTCCATCTAGCATCAATCAGTGCCTCATATCAATCTAACACCTGCTTCTCACTTGTCTCTCCTAACTCTTCTTCTCACTTCTGAGTCAGCAGTATCAAGCCTCGTAAATTCTCTCCCGGACAAACAATATGAACTCGATCATATTCTAGTCTATGATCGCAGCAATGTTACAAGAAATGTATCTATGGTCTGTCTATGAGACTATATTGTCAAAAAGGAGTTTGGTTAGCTAGGATACCCTCTGACTCAGAAATCTGCAGTGAAACATTCAGTGCCTCCTCATTTGTCCTCCTTTCCGGCATTCTGTGTCCTTCTCAGGCTATCCGTTTATATGGCAACCATATGGCTGACTGAACTTTCGTGTATATAATTTAACTATGAGATTTACTGACTGCATACAAAAGAAACTCCATGTATGCTTTCTGTAGGTTGTAGTAATCGCTCAGATAATTTCGCGTATCAGTGAAGAGTTCACCTCAAGTTACACTAAACAGATCAGATCACATTAAATGTGATCTGATCTGTTTAGTCTAAATTCAGTTAAACAATGTGATTTAACGATTACGATGGAATCAAGTAGGGACTGCATGGAGATCCAAATGGACAAGATTTTAACAAAGAAAAATGAGCAAGAGAAATCAGCTATAGAAGAAGAGGGTAGAGTACTTGATAGTGGAAATGGAGTATTTCGATGGAGAGGAGAGCTAACGGCTTTCCAGAAGCGTCTTGAATTGGACATTTTTGTAGCATCTCTACAGATGCAAACTACGCTGCTCCTTCTCTCAAATCAACAGTTGTCGCGGGAAAAACGGAGTATGTGGACGTATTTACCACATTTAACAATGAGTCTAACAATGATGCAATCTAATCATTGAAGCAAACTTATATTGACTTAAAATAATGGTCAAATTTTGGTTTTGTGATTGTAAATTCAGTTTCTTATAGTAGTAAGAGCTCTTCATAAGGCATCGTAACTGTGAGCTGCTTGTATGGTACAGTTCAAAACAATACTCGTTTATTGAAATCTCAAAAGCTGACACAAACGCAACTTCTACAAATTTTATGGTTCAGGGCTTTTATGGGAGCGGAATAAACTAAGTCAGCAGGCGTTTTATATTGGGTGGGGGAAATGTAGTTACGGTCGCCTTTTTTAGGTAGGGTAAGCTATGCGTCCTTGCTCGGAGGTTATGTCCACTATTGCGGGGTAGGGGGAGTAAATTTTGGTGAACATGGTAAGGTTCTCTTATGATTGCTTGAAAGAGCCTATATATTGCTCGATTTAATGGACAGCTGAGCGGCTCCTTCAGCGGTGGCAGGCAGAAAACCGCAACGGATCATTCCATTAAACAGGTGGTCTGTCTTGTTTCTGTCTTTCTTGTTGGTGTAACCCCACCATGTCGGAGAGGCGCAAATTATATGCGCCACCGTTGTTGCCATGGTGATGTCGTGAAGTGCTGCCGGCTGGAGTCCATGCGAGCGGAGCACTCTCAGGGCGTACAGTGAAGACGAACTCGTGGCTAGAATCTTCCCTATATGGGTTGTCATCCCTAGGTTCGATTGTAGTGCGACACCCAATATTTTCATAGACTCTACTCTTTCTGCACCTGGAATAACCTCTTGAATGGATTCACGTTTGCCTGTCTCCTTTTGTAGATCACCATCTCTCTTGTCGTGGTGGTGTTTAGACGGAGATCGTCGCCTCAGCCCAATAATTGGTGATGTCCGTGAACTCTTCGGTGGCAGTAATCAGATGCGATGAACCTATAAGTAAGTAGGATTCGTCGGCATATTTGCCCTGTATGTTGAAGGTGTAGATGGGGCGCAGGTCAGATGCTCCAACTATATAGGAGGCTGGGCCGACCCCAGATCCTTGCACTACGCTGGCATTAATGCGGGTAATCAGTGAGAGCTCCGTGGGAAAATCGTGTGATGTGCCCTCTTTTCTTGAGGTTGTATACATGGTCAGCTATGTCTAGTCTGTTCAGCTTCTCTGCAATCGTAGAGTGGCGGACAGTCTCGAATGCTTTAGAATAATCGGTTGATATGATCAACATGAAGTCAGCAATTCTGTGAAGTGGTGAAGAATTGATATAATAGCTGCTGTCGCCGACCCCGTTGACCTAAAGGAGTGTTGGTCCTACATTTCCTCGCGCGCCTGTGACGAGTTGAATGCTTGATAGAGACAACTATTAATTATTAAGATACGGAGTTTCTATTGTGTTAGAAAGCGCTAACATACTCGGCAGCTTTAATGGATACTGAAAGGCAGTGTCGCTCCATCCAACTCAAAAAATCGTTAACGGGGAGAAATGTCACGAACGCAAGCAAACATTTAATTATCAACAAAGTTTTCACTTCAAATATTCGAACTCGGGACATGCACTGTGACAGTCTTGCCTCGGAATTCATGCATTAAGCAAGCTGGAGTCAAGCCTGAGGTTTCATTTAATTCTACTTCATGAGATCCTTCCAGTGGCGGCACTACACCAGGGCAAGCCAGGGCAAATGCCCTGGTAAAAAAGCCTTTGCCCTGGTCGTTGCCCTGCCAGAATTTTTGCCCTGCCGATAATTTATTTGGGGCTAAATCACCCCTTGCACTGGTTACTTGTATGACTGCCTTGGCCCTGGTTACAAAAATGTCTGACGCCGCCACTGGATCCTTCACCACAGCTGCCCGTTTGAATAGACGCCACGCCATTCAAGCTCTCCAGAAACGGAACGTTCAAGCCCGAGATTGAAATCTCTAAAGAAAGCCGCCTACAGGAGAAGAACCAGCATCCTTACTAAGTCCAGAGTTGCATCGGACGTCAGCACTAACCAATGTAACTAACTGGGTCAGTGATTAGTGTACAGTTGCAGGCGATGTGGGATTTTTATTAACGAGATACTAATTGCGGGAAAAGCAGACATTTTCTATATATATATCAAATGAAAACTCACTTCCATTACAAACAATCTTTTGACTAAAGTTAAAGGAATTAAACTTAAGAGGCGTCACCCTCATCATCTTTGTTGCTAACGTGTCTGATGCGTTGCCCTGTCCACAACATGTCGTCCACTGTATGGAGAATTAACAGCTAATCAGTCTTAAAAGTGTTATTACTTAGGCATAAACGTTTCCAATGGGAATAGCCGACTACCACTTCAGTGGTTTTATTTTAAATACATAATCAGGCAATTTCTATTTACATATATTGCCTACATCAAGAATATGGCTTGTCACAAAGCAATAGTCAGCTTTCTTACTCAGTTAAATTGGTTTTCATTTAGGCGACTATGATCACAACTTATATACACAAATGTATACTTGGATACCTACAAAATGTTTTTTTCAGTACTGATGTAAACTAATTAACTATTGATTAACAAGTTATTTAACGACCTAAAATCATGTTTCTACAAATTTTATGAATATTCATTAGTTCTGTAGTATGAATAATAGTTAGGCTATATAAGAAAGCTCACTTATAGGCCTATAGTAGGCCTATACAGAATATTTCAAATACCAAAATACAACTAAATTAGTTATGCAGAATTGAGTATTTCAAAAAAGGTTCTCATATTCATTCGCTTTAGAGTTGGAGTGATAGCTACGAACAAAATTGCATGTTTAACGTCTATACAAAACTGTATTAATTATAATACGTTCTATCGTGTCCTGTATAAGAGGAGTAGTATTTATAAATTCCTTTAATGTACTGCGGCGTGTTCCTTTGCACCGATCTCCAACTACATGAGATTCGTAGATTTTGAATATTCTTTTGCCGTTGTTGTCACTGTTGTCAATTATTATCTTTGTTGTCCATTGTTGTCTCTGTTGCTGGTGTAGTCGTAGTTGCCATGGATTGTCGATGGTTTGACAGGATATGCTTTGGTCATATCGCCTTTTACGGTTTCGTAGTACTTGAGGACATAATTGAAGAGATGGTCTCTTGGAAGACCTAATTCCAGAAAAATTCTGCTATAATATTTGAGTCGGCGTAGCCTATCAATTTTAGAATCATTACCTCGTGGTGGTGGTGGTGAACATGATGGTGGTAATGATGATGATGATGATGATGATGATGATGATGATGATGATGATGATGGTGGTGGTGGTGGTGGTGGTGATGATGATGATGATGATGATGATGATGATGATGATGATGATGATGATGATGATGATACTGTTGATGGTGATGGTGATAGTGTTAATAATCATCTTCATTCTTCTTCTAGACTTCTACCTCACTCTTGATGAGGCTAATGCTTTTAACCTAGCGACGGCTTAGCGTACTTGAATGTTCAGCCAGCAGTCAGAGTTCTGCAAACTGAGGACACAACTTAAGTATTCCATGCAACGATGAACAATATATGGAAAGGAATCATACGACTGTATTACATACAGAATTTGCTCTATTTAAAGGCACACATGAGTTTGAAAAGAATATAGATGAATATATTTCATCGTAGTGTTAAAAGCATCTATAAGCGACCGCAGTTTGATTAATAAGTTTAATGTAGAGGAAAACATGAGCAGATGAATATAGCTCACCGTAGAGAGATCGAACTGCCAAGATGTCGTCTTTAGCTAGTTCTCTATTCGGATTGAAATCTGGGACATATGGCCTCATGACCGAATCTTTATCTTGGCTATGCATGATGCCGATGACGTGTCCAAACTCGTGAATAACGACATACAGCAAGTCTATACAACAAAAGCATGGTGTTATTGTAGCGTCCATTACTTATTGTCGGATCTAACACTTTACAGCAGAGCAGGTTGCGTCTTTATTTTGTATTGTATCTATCAATTTGTATAGCGCATCTCGCAGTGCACACCAATCAGAGGCGCTCCCAGTGCGAAAGACCAAGAGAAAAGAAAGAAGTCTTGAGACAACGAAAAGAGGCACTTGGCCCACCAGTTAATAAACAGGAACGAGTCAAAGGAGGAAGCTGGTTCCATAGTGCAGGGTCAATGAAGGCAAATGCTCGCGATTTAGCCATAGAAGTACTCGCTCGCAGGACAAAGAGATGATGCCGGTTTAATGAGCGTAGCGGGCGAAGAGAAGTAGCCGAGGCCGGCAGCCGGATAAGGTCACATAGATACTTGGGAGCTTGGCCAGTACACGACCGGTATATTAAAGAAAGTATCTTGAGCTGAACCCGAGCAGTAATAGGGAGCCAATGAAGGTGGTCATTTTTTATGTTCATTATGAATTAATTGTGCTAATTGTGTTCATACTTATGATTTTCAGAGGAAATAAAACAGACATTAATCAGTATACTACGACCAATTGTAAAACATTTCTGAGTAATGCCTGATTGTAATAGTATAGGGCGACCTTGTTAGCGGAACCTGTTGTTCCGTTGGGTCTTCCCATTGTCACTGAATTGTCATGCCTGTCTTATTGTTGAATGTGCATTGTTTGGTGAACAATAAAGTATTCATTGATTGATTGATTGAACTTGTATTTAATCAGCCCCAAAGTTTAGCAAAGTATAGGTCTATTGTCGAGCTGGTTTTGTTCTTTGAAAAAAATGTATACTCGTTGTATAATACTCTGTTTCATTTCCTCTGGACCTCTAACAATGTATATAATGCATGAATGTATGCATGCATGTCGATATGTCGGGGGCATGTATGTATAGTTGTATGTATTTATAATTGCATATGTGATCTCAAATTAATAATCAATCATGAGTGTATATATGTATGTCCCTAGCACACGCCTGCGGATATTAACGACTAATAAATCAATCAATAGTTAAAAAATTCATCGATTCATCGCTAAAATCTTAATCGATTAATTTTTTTACTTTTTTCAAGATATCGAACGGCCAATTTCCGGACTGAACATTGATAATTTGAAACGTTTGAGTGGAAAGTTAAGAGAAATTTTGCACTTATGGCGACAAAGTTAACTGCCATCATTGCAATAAACAGTTCGCTTGCAGTGATTCAAATACGTACCCTCGTTAGTGTAGAGAGACCATCGTTCATCGGCATCGAGGTGTATTAACCCGTCAGGAAAATAGAAGGCGTGGGCGAGTTTTCCACCGCGACCATCAAATGGGAGTCCGTCTTCGTGGTCTTTGGCGTAGAACCCGATTCTTATATCGGCGTTCGTTGAGTTCTTCTCAGTGACTGTAAGTCCTGATACGTCAGTCCAAAACTAACAAAAGAATGCAATCGGTCATAAAAGGCAAGTCCGTGTTAAGTCAAAGTAAGCAGTGGTTAGAAGCCAACATCGGTGAGTACGGATTCGGTTCGGAGCCGAGGTAATCGCTCGGTACCGGATCACTCGACTCTGTATCGCGGTGAGTACGGGTTCCAATTGCCTTCGGAGCCGAGGTAATCGCTCGGTAGGGAAGGACGATGATGCAAGTTCTTCCTTCATTCGCTCTGCGCTATTCTTCCTTCATTCTCTGCGCTATTTTGCCATAATTTATGTCCAATTCTAAACTTTGGAAGAGTAGCAATATCAAATAAGGTGGTATTGTTTTATACAATTGCCCCTTAATTTCATCATGGCCATATTTAAGCTACAAACTGTCTGCCCTCACACTCGAATGGCTAAGTACGGTGATGATACTTATTTGTTAAAACCATCCTCAAGAAACGCAATGATCAGGGTCGAATTGGACCATATAATGGACTGGAGTAGGCTGTGAGATGCAACCTGAGCCTGAATCAAAAGAAAACTCATCAGATATTAAACCGCCGCACACGCGAGCGGGGGCAGGAGGCAATACCTAGGAAAGTGCCAGGACTTCCAAGGGTCCAGAGCATGGTGATCCTCGGGATGGTCATGACTGAAAATATATCGGCTTTGAAATGCATATAAAAAGCCTATGTGTCCAAGCTCGACAGTCTATGTATAAAACCTTGCAGGACCAATGCTACATGATGCTGTGCGAATGACTACTGTGGCTCGCTTGTTATAAGCATCACCGGTGGAGTTTTGTGGGGCAGCAGGAACGCAATAGACTACAATCCGACTACGCTTCCTACCAGACGATAACCCAACAATAGAACAGCTGTGTAGAACGGCATATGGGAACCTCTTTACTGCTACCTTGGCGGACCAGGGCCATTTTCTGAATCCGTTCCACCCACCTGTAAATACACTGCCCAATCCCTGCGTCCCAGACCGCTTGACCAAATTGTCCCACGGGATGCCAATTTAATGAGAAAAACGTTTTTAAAAGAATTCTTTATAATGCTTAATTTCATGTAAACCAAAGTGCGGTTATGCAGTTGGATAAATAAAGAATTTACTTACTTAATTACTTATATTGTATTGTGATGCATATATTAAAGTAGTGGTTAAAACACAGTGCGTGCTTTCTGAACCTCCAAAACCTTCCGCTATGTTAAACTTAGAATGATATACGGTCGAGCCTCAGCCATGCGGTCCGTGTACGCCGCCTGTAGCCGAGTGTTTTCGTCTCGGTGGAGGACGACCACACGCGGGTCACTGGAGTAACCTCGACCTTCAGTCACTGGAGGTGCTTCAATCTACCGACCGACACATGACGAATGCCTTTCTACGTACTCCTTGGTGTCTCGACGAATAGCCGGACGTGCGTCATTTTCTACCATTGATGGAGTGCTCGTCGGCATCGTCACCGTGTTTGCGAACGCTGTCACCTGTCGTCGCTCTACTCTATCGACGCAACTTGGCTCAGAGACTCTGAACATTCATGCCATCTTCAGCTTTCGACGGGAATCCGTTGGTTGGATCCACGCGTGTGCGTTGGCCCGCCAATGGTGATTCTTCAAGCTTACTGTGCATTGTTTTGCTAACTGATTAAATATATTCGTTCGTAATGACACTTAATGTCACTTATCATCATAATAGGTAGGCGCAGAGAGCCTCTGAGTGGACATCTTGGAGAGGCGCTATATAAATTCTCAGAATGAATTAATGAATTATAAGATAATTAAGGTAATGTGAGACAATATAGAGCACTTAGAGTTAAATTATGATCGGGAAAAACACGATAATAGGTTTTTCAACCTTTTCTGTGCCTATGGTACGTGTAAAAGAGGTGTGATACATGTTAAAGAGGTATATTACATGAGTTTGTATTACCTTCATTGCCCGCTGGATTGTGGATCTAATATCCTGTTCAGTAATGTTCAATATTGTGCGGTTTACGTTGTAGTTTAAGATGTTGTACGTAAGAGTAGTTTTCTTCCACTTTCCTGTAAACAGAAGAAAGAGGATATGGGGTAAATGATTTGAATTACCCTCACATATTATGACCCCGGCTTCTAGTTAATTGCCGCCTTCACTGTTCCAACCGGACATCGGGCTCTGACATTTCAGCCAACGTGCGCGCCATTTGCCTTTGAGATGACGAGCTATAGCTCACGCAAACTAACCTACACTTTCAGCAGCTAATATAATAGAAGAGAAATGTCTGTATGTCATAGTGCCAGCATTTTCCTTTACGCTCTGGTCTCACTGTGTCATTTGCTACGGGCGACAAACATTTCACAACGCACGCGATCCGCCGTAGGCGGTGGGCACCATCCACCTCTCCTAGAAGGTCAAAATAAATTTGACAAATCACGCGATCCGCCATAAGCAATGAGTACAATACAATACAATACAACTGTAATTTGATAATGCCCTCCTTACAAAGTTCATAAGTGCACACTGAAGCCGGGCAACCAGTAAAACCATAGATAAACTGAAAGAGGCAAGTTTTCAGTTTAGAGCGAAAGACAGTCTCGTTAGAGAGTAGCGAAGATGATGAGGTACTGTGTACAGAGTTCCAGATGGAACTGTGAATGAGCGCCGGTCAAATACAGGAGGGTGTGTACCAGGAACAACATACTTTCCAGCAGATGCTGATCGAAGAGAGGAGCGACCTTTAGCAGAGTTGCAAGATGTGACCATAGAAGACAAGTAGGAAGAGAGCTGAGATCTGTGCATGCTCTGTGCATGACGATTGCCAGCTTGAAGCCGATAAGCTCACAGTCACAGACAGGCAGCCAGTGTACAGAACGAAGAGCAGGTGTGCTATGGTCTCGGTAAGAGAGACAGTCTTGCAGCCTGACGCAGTATTCTGGTTAGAGGAAGCAGTGTGCATTCATGGAGACCATTGAGTACCGAGTTGCAGTCAAGTCGCGTCAGAATAAATCAGTGTATCAGTGTCTTCAGTGATGCCGAGTCAAGAGTAGAGCGAAGCTGTCGAATTCTCCTTAGATAAAACAAGCACACCGGAGAGACGGCAGCTATTTGAGGTTTGAGGGAAAGTGTTGAGTCAAGGATGAAACCAGGATGACGAACAGCAGATGATGGAGAGAGTAAAGAGGAGGAAGTAGAGAGGGAGAGTTCAGTAGACTGTAGGAGCTTAGAGGAACGGTCAAACCAGATGATCTCAGATTTTCAAGGAGTAGGTTTGAGACGCATAGACAGGTTTTCATGGCAGGTTTTCGCTGACATTAGACAAGCATAAGGGATCGAAACAACTCTGCTAGACAAAAGTCGTTCAACGAAGACTCGGATGGTTTGAACACGTAGAGAGAATACCAGTTGACCGATTCCCACACAATGCACTACACGCAAGATTCGAAGGAAAAAGAAACAAAGGCAGACTAAGACTACGCTGGATGGACAATATAAATATGGACATAACATCACTTGGACTGACACTAAAGAAAGCAATTGACTTGACAAAAAAATAATGACAAAGAACAATGCAGGTCATTTATTCGTACACATCGTGGCCAGATGGCTGGCATCGAAACTGATGATGATAATGATGATCATACGTGAATATTATAATTATCATTCGCTTACTAAATGTGGCGAACCTCTTCTTGCGGTTGTTGGCACCGCTGCTCGGAGCACTGCTCGGGGTTTCCGTAACTTTACGAGTCCCTTCATTAGACACACCTGGATGCAATGTAATATGAATAGGTGACATCATGTATGTAGGTATATAGGTATGTTTGGATTTGTGTATGCATGAAAGCATGTATGTACTATCATAATTATTATTTCATCAATTTTGTATAGCGCCCCTTCAAGGTTGCCTACTCAGGAGCGCTCCCAGCCCAACACACTGGTCGAATAGAACAGTCTCAAGAGCAGCGAAGAACGAGACAGAGTGACCAATAGGCTTATGACGAGCGTAGCAGGGAGTCCATTCCAGGTCGCAGGGCCAGCCACGGTGAAGGCGCGGGGCTGCTTGATAGCAGTCCGCGAGCGGAGACAACTGAGGCTGCTGGTCATGTGTACAGTCACGAGAGGAGGAACTACTACATCAAAGGTCAAATGGTCAGCCGAGAGCTCATGAGCCGAAACGGAAGCAAGCACTACAAATTAGATAAATTTCCGTCTTCTCCTTTCGGCGGCTTACACAAAGTGTAAAATTATAATTTATAATTTTTATACAGTCTACATCATAGGGCATAAGTTAGTTATAAAAATTATTTATGTTATATTATTTAGATGATTAGTATGAGGAAAAAATTTATAAAGTCCAATTTTAACCCGAAATTGCATTGTCCTTTCTAATGGTGCGTCAATTCAACGTTACGTTAGGGTAACAGTTGAAGCGCTGAACTGATGTTTTATAATTTTTAGATCATTAACTCACATAATAAATTATATCCATTGTGCCATATGGTTTTATTAAGTTATTAACGAACTAAATAATTAAAAAATAAATAAAACCCTCTGTCTTCAAATATTGCTTCCAACTCCGTTACGAATGGGTTTCTGCCATCTGTGGAAGAAATTGAAAACTCAATTTGTTTGAATTGACATCTTCGATAGCAGGGAATATTTCTGCATTGATTTTACCAAACAGATATCTATATGGATGTTTGCCTCTGGTTGACAATTTTCGAAAATTTATCTGGTAATGTTATAGTATAAAAAAGATTTACAACTCCGTGACTGTAATTATTGCATTTTGTGTAGGCTATATATAATTTTTTTTCTTTCAAAAATAATATTGAAACTGACAGCCTGGCCACCATAAACTAACTATTTTTATATCTTAACTCGCCCGGTAAGCGTGGAGACCTAATTATGAATATTTTACAACTCCGTTACTACAACTCCGTTACTTTACTTTTCTATTAAAATGAATTTATTTAATGTTACATGTAGATAATTTATCGTCATAATAATTTATTTCGCTGTGTAATAATTTAATGCACACTTAATGCTAATTAATCACTAATTATAAACAGTGGCGGTATAAGTTTATTGTAATGTGTATTTATTACGTAACGGAGTTGTAAATATTTAGGAATCAAAGTTGTATGTGTTTCACATAGTAAAAACTAAAATAAAAAATTAAGCCAAATCTGTCAAATTTAAGCTCCGCTCAATATTAAGTATGCTTCAGCACTGCTATGCGAATATCGGTGTAAGAAATTTTTTTACTTTTTCATGACTTTTTCTGTAATTCTATTTCTCAATTTGCCTCCGGTTGTGAAATATACCCATATAGGCTTGTAGGTAAGCCCCAGCTGTCAGCAGGGATTCCAGGTCGGCAGTGTAAATGATATACAGGAGGGGTCAAGAAAAGAGCCCTAGGCAATCCAGTTGGAGCACAGACCCACGGGGACCAGTGGATCCGTATATAACCATAGTAGTAGTAGTTTCAGTTTAACGACATTGTGTGATAGCAATGAGCATTAGCGTCGCCCTCCTCCTTTATCCAGGCTTGGGACTGGCACTGTCAGAGTGCAAACAGTGGCGGAGTTCATAAAACCATGAAGGAGAGGTCTTGTAAAAAGGAGGCAAGCCAATCAAGGGCGTTACCAGAGATCGAGGCCAAAGGAAATCGATGAGAATATCGTGATTGACGGTGTCAAATGCAGCGCTTACATCAATCAGCGCGAGGCGGGTAACCTGGGATCTATCAACATGCGTATCTACAGTATGTATATACGTATGTATGTAAGTATGGATGTATGCATGTGTGTTTGTATGTCTCTTCGTAGGCACGTATGTATGTATGTATGTATGTATGTATGTATGTATTCTTTTCTATTTATGGACTTATAAAGCGCCTCTCACAGTACAACCTAATCAGAGGCGCTTCCAGTGCGAAAGGCTCCTCGTAAAAAGAAAAGTCTTAAGAGAACGAGCAGAAACAGAAGTGTGCCCGTATAACATCAGAACACGAGTTATATTCGTTGTTTCATTCCACAACAAAGGGCCAACATAGGCGTAGGCAGGATGCTGTGCTGTGGCAGTCGGAGACCGAGGAACTAGAAGGTCATGATGGTCTAAAGAGCGGAGAGGAATCCAGAGGTATCAGGGATATGTCGTCTGATAAGATCACAGAGGTAGAGGGGAGTTTGACGCAGAAACGCTTTACACGTAAGAAAAAGAATTTTAAACTGAATCCGAGCAGTTAAGGGAAGCCAATGAAGCTGCAGTTTTCAGTCATAAAAGTCGAAATATGGGAGAAACGAGGAAGGCGGGCGATCAAACGAGCAGCTGCATTAAGTACTGATTGGAGTGGAGCCAGACGTATGTATGTATGTATATATGTTTGTATGTATGTACGTATGTATGCATGCATGTATGTGTGTATAGCATGTATGCATGTACGTATTTATTTCTAGCTCAAGATATTCTATGATACCAATAAACACCTCACAGCACTAAGAACGACTAAGTCTTGAGTGCTGACTGTAGAATCGTAAGTTTAAGCTGTCGAAACAAGAAAGAGCAATGGTGGGCGGTGTATCAAATGATCTCCGCAATTATAGTTTGATCCGTTCCGGGCCAATTCATAATCCGGAGAGGTCAAGACGATGGTTTGGAATAAGATCAGGTGCTATATAAATGCAGGAACAATAATTGGTATCGCTCACCGGTTTGTGGTAGACCGGACTTCCTCTGGAAGCAACGAACGAGCTGCTCTATCGAATCCACTGGATGACGTGATTCTTCAGATTCTCTGATCTCTGTGTCTTTGACGACTACGTCAGTGTCACCTTCAAAAGACGACCAACCATCCCTTGATGTTGGGGAATCCAGCGTTCTGCTGTCGATATCGTCATCTTCGAAAGACGACCGAGCTTCTTTTGAGTCTGGGGAATCACTTCCTCTGCTGTCCATGGCAGGCGAATAAAATGTGTTGTCCTGCGTGTAGTTATCGTTAAAACCGTGTCCCTTGAGGTACTCCTACAGCAGTAATGGGTAACTAATTAATTAGAAACTAATTAATTAGCTAATTAATTAGTTTGGCTACTAATTCTAATGAAATAATCGAAGTTACAGCATTTTGCTAATTATAATTATACTTATAATTAAAGGTTGTCTAATTCTAATTAAAATCTCATATTAATATGTTTCCTAATTACCTTACCTACATTATATCCTTAATCCTTACATACTTTTTGCTGGATGCTTTCATTGTAACTAATAAACATCAACAAAATTTAATATTTTGAGTTTTTGGCTTCACATGTTTCAAATAAAGAATTGCCTTTAGTCATGACATGTTTTTCCTGAAAAATATTCAGTAGGTAGGCCTACATAAGCAAATCTATCGGTCAAGTAAAATTAATTGCCTGTTTTAGCAATGCGCATTCTTAGCATTCTTAGCTTCTAGTAACAAATTAATAAGAGATTTCTCAGTCTTCCAGCTGCATCTGAAACATCAAACATCAGCATCAATGGAGCCAAGATTTGTGGTTGCAGGATTGGTCACAAATGAATAAAAAAATTGGGTTGAAGACAGAACCTTAAAACTCATGATAGCTCCAAAGTGCAACTCGTATCTCTTAGTCTTATAAATAAAAACATTTTCCACAGTAAAATAGAGAAATTGGATGAAGGGCATTGAAATTTGAGTTTCGTCATAATTTGAAATATTTGCCTGATAAATTCAAACTGGTAAAAGTTAAAATATACTTTTGTGTTGTTTTGTACTCTGGCATCAGCATCTAATTCTACCATTCAATTAGTTGAGTGCTAATTCTAACTAATTACTTCTCCTAAAATGCCAATTCTAATTCTAATTCTGGTAAAACCGTAGTTTAGGTTGGTAAATTAAGACCATGCATTCAATCCCGTTATGGAGGTTGGTAAATTGGTTACGCGTCGATAGTTCGAAGGTTTGATAGTCCGAAGGTTCGATAGTCCGACGGTTTCATGGTCAAACCGTATTTTACGTTGCTTAACTATTCTAATGTCTTCAGTGCCGTTCTTGAAGTTGGTAAGTAAGCAGGCTAACTATCATCAATCCAGCGTCGATTTCATCAAGAAATTTTTTCGTCAATCCAACTTCCATTTATTTGGGGAAAAATACTTTAATTAATCCAACTTCTTTTTAACGACAGAAATATTTTTCATCAATGGAACTTTTATTTAAGCAAAGAAATATTCTCATGGATCCAGATTCTAATTACGGAAACAATTATTTTCATCAATCCAGCTTCTATTGAATCGAAAATTTAGTGTCGTCCATCCAGCTTCTAGTTACGGGAAAAATATTTCGATCAATCCAGCTTCTATTTAAACACACGAATGTTTTTATCAATCCCACTTCCATTTGGGAAACTATTTTTTCATCAATCCAGCTTCCATTTGAAAGTGATAATAACAAATAATTTAGCAACGTAAAATACGGTTTAACCGGTTTCATTTATTGTAGCATATAGTTTGAGCATCGATCCAACTTCTACTTACACTAGGACATTTTTTCATCAATCCAGCATCCATTAAACTATAAAATATTTTGATCAAATCAATTTCTACTGACGACACTAACCCTAACCCTAACCCTGACCCTGACCTAACCGACCTTAACGCCGCCTAACCTTACCACACGAAAAAACCTACGCGCCCTGATTCTAAATGTTTACCCTCCTTCTTACACTATGACTTTTTCATCATTCCAACTTCCATTTCAGCCGGGATTATTTTCATCAATCCAACTTCTATTTAAGCAAGAATTCTTTTCATCGATCCAACTGCTACGCCAATAGGATCTTCGGACTATCGAACCTTCGGACTATCGACCTGTTCCCGGTAAATTATTTTAATCTCCGGAAGACATTTCGTGCGCCCTCAATTTCAAATCGAAGCGGAATTGATGAAAATAATTTATTGCTTAGCTAAATGCTGGCCGAATTGATCAAAGTAGGCCTAATTGCTTAAATGGGGGCTTGACTGATGAAAAGACTTGTTTCAATGGGATCTGGATTGGTGAAAATAATTCTTTCAATATGAGCTGGATTGTTGAGAGTTATTATGGACATTGGTAGACTGCCTTCTTACCACCGTAGGGCCTATAGTACGGCATTGAAAAGATGGTATTAATTTACGAAATTCGATTTTCAGAAACCCAGCTTCTATTTAAGAAACAATTCTTTTCATCAATCCAGATTCCCTTTCAAATGACTAGGCCTAACTCCTCCCTGTGATTTGCCGTGATTTCAGTCTTTTGGGGGGCTGAGCCGCAGTTAGGGGTTAAGCCCCTAAACGCTCCTCCCCTATCTTCCCTCTGGCGCCGCCACTGTCCGGGAGGATTATGTCCGGAAGATAATGTCCTGCACTCGCATAATTTATAGCTAACACATAACCTCATATGTGCGTTTATCGT
Organism: Aporrectodea caliginosa; assembly: GCA_020284085.1. Taxonomy (NCBI): domain Eukaryota; kingdom Metazoa; phylum Annelida; class Clitellata; order Crassiclitellata; family Lumbricidae; genus Aporrectodea; species Aporrectodea caliginosa. Next base: position 3,463,919 of record JACEVL010000263.1, on the reverse strand, counting down.
AAAATGTAACTAAACCGTTAAAATTAATTCTTAAGAATACAATTAGCAATTAGTGTAGCCTAATAGTTGTATCTGATCGGATCTATTTGATACCTCTTGCGCTTGACGGGTCGAGTACTTGGTCTGGTGGAGTGGCAAACCGATGACAAGCGTCGACGACAGCATGGCAGTAGCGAAGAAGAAGATGCCGATCTTCATGGCAAATTGTCTGTCGTCCTAACAGAAGATGAGCAGAATCGAAGAACTGACGAACGAAGAACTGACGAACGAACAAGGCGTGAGATGATGACAACCTGAACGACCTATTTATACCCATTTGAGCACCATGCTATGACCAACTGTCCTGGAGTTGTCAATCAATATTGACGGAGGTATTGAAAATGGAGGTCATGGCTGAGGTACGTGGGTCAAGGTTATAATTATGAATTCAAAAGATGGCTTTTATTCGTTTGCTGATTTCGGTCAACAGGATGGTTTATTGGAATCATGCGTGAACTGTTGAATGAATGCAAAGTGTTTGACTTGCTTTCATTGTGACCGACCGTCGCTATAGGCATCAGCTCGATCAGATGGAAATATTCCGGTGCCAACCAGTTCTTTTCGACAAAGGCTACAATAAGGAAGTAAAGCTGAGTATCATGAATAGGCTTCACGGCCCTCTCAGACGAGAACCAACGTGTAAATCGTCCGAACGTCGCTGCAAGTATCAACCAGTTTCCACCAGTAGACACTATAATTATACATTCACGGAGCCGATCATGTAAATAGGCTTTAATGGTATGGGGAACAATGCCGAGACGTCTACAATGGCCAACATGTATATATAATGTGTTGGAACCCGTAGACAATGAAGCAGATGCGAACTAACCAGACAATTTGTACGGTGGATTGTTGATGTGTTAATATTTTTATTCCATTGTTACTCTAAACTGCGGAATTATTAATTCATTGCCAGAGGGTTATAGGTTATGGAAGATATGTCTAGGATTATTTAATATATTTCTGAAAAGGTCTCGGTCGGCATTTCTTATCAAGTTCAACAGTCGGGAAAGATTTGGGTAAGCCAAAGCGTACCAGCTTACGGACCAGAGCACTTAGAGACTAGAGTCTCACGTTCCTGCTTGCAGGCGAAGCCCCATCATATTTGGGAACAATAGAGCATGCAGTTAACAGTGATGGCCCGGACCACAATGTCATCATAAAGCCTGACCCCCGAGAGTCCATGCTGTTTATGACTCGCTGTTTGCATTACGCTGGGGCCTCCCTTCATCCTTTCGAATCAGCAAGACAGCCTTTTCTCGGGGTCTCTGGCACTGGGAGCGCCTCTGATTGGTGTAGCACTGAGAGTGGCGCTATATAAATTTACGGATACAATACAATGCAATACATGCAATACAGCACACTGGCATAGAGAGCGAGAGGTACCGAGATCGAGTCTCGCAGGGAGGACATGCTTTGCAGGCTGCTATTAGCGCCGTGTATTGCAGGCGTAGTAGTTAAGAGTTATGTCTTCTGTCATTTGTGTTCTTGTGAATTATTTCAATTGCATAACTGTACAATGTAACCGGTTGCGGTTTGTCAACCGGATTGTTTCAAGAAAGAATATTATTATTATTAGCACAATAAAAGCTGTGACTGAACGAGCAGCAACGTAGTCACACGGAAGAATCGAATTAGCTGATGATTGATGACGTCAACAGGTAAAACAAATAAAATGGATGACGTAATATCTTTCGCCATGGCAACGCTCAACGCTCGCAGAATATTTTAGACCTAATGTAGACGACGTCGATCTGAAGAATCTTTTGAAATAAATAATTATTTGTTCGAAAACTTTGATATAAGATGTATTTTCTTCGTTTTTTGATGAAATGACAATCCTGAAGGTCATAGGTAAGAAGTTCGTCAAGGTGATCGATGTAGCAAGTGGTTAAAATCTGTTGTTATCGAGATATTCGATCGAACCCAATCGGCAGAACGAGTGAGAAAACGACATCGTGGGTGAGCTGGTCAGTTTAATTTCGATGATAATAACATCATTTAGCCTACGTCCCAACGAATAAATTTATTAAGGATTAAAAATCGTTTAAAGATATAAATTATTCGCCAAAGCAAATTGAGCAATATTGACAAAGAGCGGTCCTAACCGCACAATCCCTCCGGCAGATGTCATGATGAGAAAGACTTTCATCATTAGGATGATTGTATTGCATTGTATCTGTACATTTATATAGCTCCACTTTCAATGCTCACTAATCGGAGGCGCTCCCAGTGCGAGAGGTCGGAGAGACTCAGAGACCTGTGAAAATAAGACCGTCTTGAAGCTGCGAAAGGATGCAGGGATGATATAGGTAGGCCTATATATAATTGAGCATATTTTCAGCGGTTATAATATTATAAAACTGGATCTTTGTTGTAAAAAGCATTAAAACTCATTTGTTGGCCTACAGGAGCGCAGTGAACGAGCGGATTTTACCCCTACGGGTTGAGGCCTGCCCTGCGACGGGCAGGGCAGGCCTCTGTGTATGGTCCTTGAGCACGTCCATTAACAATAAGCCTCACAATTAGATTCGCTGGCAGTGCTTTATGTTCGCATTGTTTTTTGTTTCAGCTAGAATAAGGGAATCAAGAAGTTGTTACGACCAAAGCCAAACAGACAGAAAAGCGAAGGAGGACCATGCAGCTCCCACAAAGACCACGACAGTCAAACAGGTATTCCGTCTGCAGAATGTCAATCGTTTGCATCTCTCTCTCTCTGTCTCCCTCTCTCTGTCTTCTGGCACTGCAGATATTTTGTCGTCAACAAGCCTTTGGTTTTTGATATCTTAGTGGGTTAGTGGATAAAGCTTTAATTCTTAGCAGGTAGGCCTATACAATGAAAGATGTCACGAGAAGCAAATACAGCAGCTATAGATTAGATTAGATTAGATAGATAGATAACCGCATTTTGGATAACATTTTTTTTAAATTCTACTTCTTGCGCCTAAAGTGCATAAATAGGCGAAGTTAATTAAGATTGTTTTCTCTATCCCGGATTTCTTTGAGAGTTTTTTCTTTTTTTATTTAGGTTGTCTTTAAATTGTCTTATCCGTATAGCTAGGTAGCTGTATTTTATAAATCATCCTAATTAGAAACGTTTTCCTTGTGATACAGTTACGTAGCTTCAATCACTACGTATTGTTGCTCAGCTGACTGTATACATGTACATACAGTTACATATGCGCACATATAATTATGCACATATATATATTTCTCGATCATGAGCACGGAGGCGCAGGTCAAATACGGTAGGCCCTATATTTCATGGGAACATGTCATGTAAGACATGTCCTTGGTGGCTCTGCACTGCTAGAAATAGGCTAGAGTCCGCGTGGTGGCATTGCTGCTCTATGATTCGATTGCCTGAGCTGACGTACATGTATTGTCGTCTGATTAGACGTCGCAATACCGCCTCCAGCCCCTCTTGCTCTTTCTGGGTAGTAAATCCCCACAGAGAGCATCCGCATCCTCTCTGAACCAATGCACGAATCATCTAACATTATCTATTAACGTCTCACAGACAGTGTTGGGCAAATTACACGCAAAATTGTAATTGAATTACAAATTAGAAATTACTTTGGGGCATGAACCACAATTTCAAATTGCAAAATACATGGGAGTAGTGTTTAATAGGCTATTATCAGAATAATCTATAATTAGCTGCCATTATCAGAATAATCTATAATTAGCTGCCATTATAAGCATAATCATCAATTTCGTCTACACAGATACGGCAATCAACGTTCGACGGTTGCTCAAAGTTAACGTCTGACGGATCTCCTCTTTGGCTTGCTTAAAACACATTTTCCATGTTTGAGAGCTGTAAAGAATGGATCTGTATAACGTCGTTGACCACTTGTCCTATGATGACAACAAGCTTAGGAAATTTCACTTTTTAACAGTTCCACAGTTAAGATGCTGAGTCATTTCATAACGCATTGATGCAAATACATATATATAAATCTAATACTTTATTTCATTCTATCAGTTTCTACAATGGACGTCAGTTGGACACATCCGTTCTCGGCTATAGTTAGCGGACCCTCGGGCTGTGGCAAAACGCAATTTACGCTACGTTTTATAGATCATTTACCGAATATGGTGAAGCCGACAATCCACAAAGTAATGTGGTGCTATGGCATCTACCAAGAAATTTTTGATAAATACCCACAAATTCAGTTTCACGAGGGACTCCCAGACTTGAATATTTTCGATGGAAAAGAGAGCACTCTTCTTGTGTTGGACGACCTGATGGCTGAAACTGACCAAAGTGTAACCATGCTATTCACGAAAATCAGCCACCATAGAAATGTTTCTATATTATACCTGACTCAAAACCTATTTTATAATAACAAACATATGAGAACTATAAGCCTGAATGCGCATTATCTGGTTCTGTTCAAGAATGTTAGAGATTCTACGCAAGTTGCAAATTTAGCCAGACAGATGTTTCCTGGAAAATCCCACTTTATGATAGAAGCAATTTTGCTGATGCGACTATGGTGCCGTTTGGATATCTTCTAGTCGATCTGACAGCTGGTTCGGTCGAGAGATGTAGATTGAGAACCAATATATTCCCAGGCGAAACGCATTACGTCTACATGAGGAAATGAATATAAGACCACGTAAACCTTCGAACAGTTATTCAACGAAAAAATGTCTGCAAGGCTGATGAAGAATTTTGTAGAGCTGAAGCTGCTTAAAGAAGCTTCTCCCAAAATGAGGAAAAAGATTATAAAGAATTGCAAAAAGACTCCCTTGTGTTGTCTTTGCGAATGCGCGCTCAACGTCTTAAAAGGGAATGCTCCATTGAAGAAATCTCAGAAGAGCAAACTGAGTCGATTCAAACAGAAGCTCAAAAAATTAACTTCTAAGAAAACTCGACAGAAGATTAAGCGACAAATCGTACTGTGAACAAATGTTTTGCATATATAATGAGCACAGGTGTTCCTTAGGTTTATGTGTATCGATTGTTAGGCGGACAATGCGACTATATATATATTGGCCTTAGTTGCGCTGTCGGCTTTCGGGCGCTTGGCCTAAAGTAGCCTAAACATTGGCTGACAGTAGATTGTTTCTTTACACGTGCAGTTAGCGCGCCAAACTTGGAAACTGCTGATAATAGTGATTTGAACAATACAGTGTAGTAGTTGTTTTAATGTAGAAGTTACAGTTGAGTTGTGTCTGAAGAAGAACTTTGATATTGACGTGTTGAATAGTTTTAAAAATAACTGTACTTGAAGACAGAAGAAACATTCAAAGAACTGTGTCAATTTAATTCTTAAACAGTTAGAAGACGTTGAGCAATTTATATGTAGAGATAAGGAAAAGTGTTTTGAGTTAGGTCACAACTAAGAAAGGACTGAAGAGTTGGTGACACGTACAATCGGGTGGTTTCATCGGTGCCCTGCTAACACCCGTGCTTTCCTTCCTCAGTACTCTGCTAAGCAACAAAATATAGTTTGGAGCATACGAAGAAGATGGTTTTAGTCGAACCACGACAAATTGAGAAATGGAAGGAAACTATGCAGGATAAAACCTTATCGAAATTGGATGGCGAAATGTACGAGATTCTTCATCGAAGCATTGCAGATGATGACAAAGCAAAATTGTATTCAAATAGTTTAAGTCGTTATTTAAATATTGATAAACCTAATGTTGTAACCAAGTTCGAATCGGCAGATGCCGCCGCCGCCACGGTAGCCCAGGTCGTTAAACCAACGGCAACCGACGAGTCGAAACTCTTAGAGCACGAAGTGCTGGAATCGGTTCCGAAGAAATGGAAAACTCAAGCTTCTAGACTGTCAACACACATGAATATCAATCCTGACATACGTTGGAGCTCAAAGGGAGAACTCGTTTTAAAGAATATGACTATTCCCAAGAGGCACGTTGTGGACTTGGTGAACGATCTACTCAGAAAAAGGGCTTCGTCTTCGATTCCGAGTGGATGGAGACAGCTGGCTGATGCTTTGAAAGATTTAAACATCCCGCACGAATTAATCGGCAACCAAGATCGTTGGCGCTGTATTAACGGGTTATCTGAAGATACACCTCCAGTTACTCCAAGTCGCAAACGTAGAAAGCATCAAAGCCTAACGAATTGGGTATCTTACTGATGGATTCGTATTTCGATCCTAAACAAGCTGGCAGTTTCGGCGGAGTGACGACTTTTCAAAGACACGTTAACGGCAAATTTAAAAATAAAGATATTAAAACTTGGTTGCGCGAACACTTTACATAAGCCGGCAAGATTAAATTTTAGACGGCGAAGAACTTTTACCGTTGGTATAGACGACTTGTGGCAGGCCGATCTTGTCGATCTTTCTGCATTATCAAAACATAACGATAACAATAAATAGATATTAACCTGTATAGATGTTTTTTCCAAGTACGCTTGGGCAATTCCTTTGAAAACAAAGAGCGGCCCAGTGTTGACAAATGCCTTTAAGTCGTTTCTGGTAGATAGACACCCTGCTCATCTACAGACTGATAAAGGAACAGAGTTTCTCAATAGAAATTTTCAATCCATGCTGCTCGATAGAGCCATTCGCTTTTACACCAGTGAAAATGACGATATTAAGGCGTCTATTGTTGAACGATTTAATCGAACGCTTAAAACGAAAATGTGGAAATATTTTACTCACAAGAATACGTATCGCTATGCCAACTTTTACAAGATCTGCTGCTTTCGTACAACAACACATATCACCGCAGCATAGGCATGGCGCCCAGTCTTGTGACTATGGAAAACGAAGCCCTTATAAGAACGCGATTGTATGGTGAAAAGAAACGAACGGCAAAGTGGAGATATAACGTGGGTGACAAGGTGCGAATATGTAAAGCAAGAATAGCCTTCAAGAAGGGGTATCTACCGAGCTGGTCTGAAGAAATTTTCGTAATCGTTGCGCGAATACCCACCGATCCCATAACGTATGAATTGCGCGATCTAAACGATGAGACGTTAAAGGGAAAATTCTACGAACCCGAGCTGCAACAGATTTTAAAAAAAGATGTTTACAAAATAGAAAAAGTTTTAAAGAGTCGCAAGCGCGCCGGCAAAACCGAATATTTCGTAAAGTGGAGAGGTTACGACGACAATTTCAACTCGTGGACAACCGATATATTCGATCTGTAGTCGTTCGCGAGTTCAGTTTCGTAAAGTATATCGTGTATATAGAGTCGTTTCTCTCAAGCTATAGAATGGCGCATTTTTACCTAACATTGCCAAGTAATAGCTCTATGCTTTACTATCCCAATAACACTCTTACACATTATACAACGAGATTAGCGAATGCAATATCGCTGACTGGTGATTGGGAAGTCGGTTTGGTGGAAATTCAATATCAACATAGCTGGCCTAATTTAGAACAAATGGAAGGTAGATTTACATATTTACAACATGGCAAATATGCTGAAGGTAAAGCGCGGGGTTTATTGACTAAGACGCTGCGGCTGTCGCCTGGATATTACAAAACACCATCGGTTCTAGTAGAATCGATAAATGACCTTATAAAAGAAGCAGCCTGTGGAGCCAAATATGAAGCATATCCAAGGTTCGCATACAACCCTATAACGAAGCGTGTCAATGGAGATATACCCTCAATGTCCCGCGTACAATTCTCTCAAACATTATGCTCGATGATGGGTATCGGCGGACGTCAGAAACTCAGAACCCCATTGAAAAAGAAAATGAAAGCAATTTGGAGAGGAAAGCTGCAAATGCTTGCGAAATCAATCGCGGGTTTTCCTCCCTGTATGTCTATTGTAACGTCTTAGAGCACGTTCCCGTCGGCGATACAAAGGCTCCGTTACTTCGGATCGTTCGCGTAACAGATAAAGGTGGTCAGAACGTGCATACGATATATGAAAAACCTCTATACGTACTACTGCAACTGACGAGTTTTGACTCCTTAGTGGTGGATATAAGAAGTGACACTGGGAATCCAATTCCATTTGAGAACGGGAAGGTGATTGTTACACTACATTTCAGACACTGCAAAATACCATACCTTCTACAATGAAAAAACAATTTTGTTGCGACGCGAGTAGACTCGACTATGAAGATTATTATTTGAATCAGAGTGGAAATGGAATGTCCGTGTCCCAAGGTGCTCGAATGCAACGTGGACATGGTTTGGGAAGTTTTCTCAGTGGTCTTTTCAGAAATGCCTGGCCGCTCATTCAAACAGGTGCCAAGGCCTTTGGAAAACAATTTCTGAGAACGGGTTTGCAGATTGCAAATGATGTTGCAGATGGACAAGAACTTAAAGAGTCGGGCAAAAGACGTATTCCTGAAGGTATAAAAGCGTTCGCATCGTCCACCGATTTCACTAACCAGAGTGGCAGTGGTAGGAAGAGATGAACAAGATCTCTTAATAGAATTACTATAAGAGTAAAGCACGACATATTCGGCGAGATCTAACAAACATGGCTTTTGTTCATCCTCAGTCTTGCGAATGCACAAAGAGCGAATTGGATCTTTTTGTCGTGCCTCCAACATCACCAGTATAGAGAGCGGCACCTTTGTAGAATATAACCCCATAGCAACTATATCTCAAGGAAATCCCATAGGCCTAGAATTTAGTATCACTGGAGCAGGACAAGACTACATAGACTTGTCAAATTCTCAGTTATACGTCAGAGCTCAAATTGTAAAAGCAAACAACGATGCTGTGGATGCCGGCGACAACGTTGGGCCCGTTAACCTGCTCTTACACAGTCTATTTTCCGAAGTCGACATTACCTTAAACGACACGCTTGTTACCGATTCGAACAATATATACGCCTATCGAAGCTACTTGGAAACGGTTCTAAGCTATGGCGATGCGGCTAAAAGTTCTCAATTGTCATCGGCTTTGTATTACAAGGACGTTGCCACTCATTTTGAAGAAGCTAATCCACACGATGTTAACGATGTTAACGGAGTTAACGGAGTAAATACCGGGTTCTAGGAAACGCAGCGCATTGGCCAACAAAGGAAACATTGTTGAAATGTTGGGCTGTATAGCCTACACAGCGATCTATTCTTCCAAGATCGCTTACTTCCCAACGACGTCAATATAAAGATACGTCTCATTAGAAATAAAGACGCATTTTGATTGATGTCTTCTACCCAAGGAGCTGCATTTAAAGTTCGAATTTTGGAGTGCAAGTTGTACATTAGAAGAGTAAAACTGAGTCCATCCGTGTTTCTGGCGCATACGAAAGCAGTCGAAGCCGGCAACGTGAAATTCTCCATTCGAAGAGGCGTTTGCAAAACATTTACCATACCCAGAGGCAATCTCGATGCCACTCAAGAATGTCTCTTCTCTGGCCAGTTACCCACTAGACTCGTTATAGGATGCGTTGACAATGACGCGTTTAACGGCGGCTATACAAAGAATCCATTCAACTTTTGAACACATGAATCTGTCACAGTTAAAAGTGTACTTGGATGGACAGCAGCAATCGGTGAAGCCCTTGGAATTAAATTTCGCTAATAATCAGTTTATAAACGCGTACGCTTCGTTGTTCATGGGAACTGGAAAGTGGATGCGAGACGAAGGCAATCAAATAACCAGAGAGGACTTTCCAGGAGGATACGCTCTTTACGCCTTCGATCTAACTGCCGACCTAGCCGAAGGTGGACATTTCAACTTGCTCAAGCAGGGAAATATTCGTTTGGATCTTAAATTTGCTCAGGCTCTGGCGAGTACGATTAATGCCATAGCATTTGCAGAGTTTGAGAATATCTTTGAAATCGACCGCTCGAGAAACGTACTTTTCGATTACAAGAATTGAAAATGAATAGCAGCAGACTCGAGTCGATACTTCGGAAAGATGCAAAGTGTAGAGCAATGTTCTTGGCGTGTTTGCGAGCGACAGATTACCTAAGTCGTTTGACAAAAGCAAACCAGCGATACTCGTCTGTAATAC